>JAJPUD010002924.1:205516-217125 GCA_023553655.1 Myrmecobius fasciatus
CTTTCTTTCTTTCTTTCTTTCTTTCTTTCTTTCTTTCTTTCTTTCTTCCTTCCTTCCTTCCTTCCTTCCTTCCTTCCTTCCTTCCTTCCTTCCTTCCTTCCTTCCTTCCTTCCTTCCTTTCGCTGAGACAATTGGAGTTAAGTGACTTGCCCAGGGTCACACAGCTAGGACGTATCCACTGTGCCACCTGGCTGCCCCAAAATAACTGTTTCTTAATAGATGCTCACTCACTCATTCATTCATCCCACTCGGTAACCATCATTCTAGTAAAAGTGAAGAAAGTTCTTTGTCCAAAAAGACAGTCACTTATCCATCTTTTGGATGGCCACGATACCCCTCTCGGCAATGAGCAGCATGTAGGAGACAAGGACGCCTTTGTGAATTAGTCAGGGAGAATGAACACTAGACAAGTAGTAGTTATGGCTCCAATCTCTTGGGTTACAACAAATGAGAACTGAAGGTGTTCCTCTTTGACACTCTGGTTATTATCTTAAGAAAGAGGAAATTCCAACTCACCTGGCATACAGCTGTTACAATCATGGGGACCATTCTTTTCTCCTCCATACTTCTTTCTTCTAGAAGAGTAAATCCTTCAAAAGGCAGATCTGTGAAAGAGAACGAAAGCTTTAGAAAGACCAGACACATGAAGAGAGACCCATAGTTTTAGAGCTGGCAAGGGCCTTAGAGACTTGTTAGTAGAACCCCCCATTTTACAGAGGAGGAAGCTGAAGTTCAGAGCGATAAAATGATTTGCCCAGGCTCACAACACTTAGAAGTAACTGAGAAAAGACTTGAGTCCAGGTCCTTTGACTCTCATCTAGTGCCTTGAAATGCTCATACGTCAATCTATAGAAAACAGTGAAAGGATCCCAGATTTTCTGTTAGAAGGAATCTCAGGAAAAATCCTCCTTTCATATTTTAGGGGTCTGCGGTCTGGAGAGATTAAATGATTTACCCAAAGCTGTACTAGCATTAAGCCGAAAAGCCAGGCTTCAAATACAGAGCTTCCACCCATGCACCATACAGATTGGGTGAATCCACTCCCAGGATGAAAGAAATGGGTCACAGCTTTGCTGCTTGGATAGGCTGAAGACACACACCTTGGTGAAGGGCAGCCACAGACCACCAATGTTTGGTTCTCTTCTTCTGGGGCAGGGGCTCAGCCCAAAGCAGTAAGCATGGAAACCTATTTCCCCAAGACTTCTTCAGTGCCCAGAATGGAAACTGAGAAGCAGGGAGTGAACTGGAAGGAACCAGGCTGGTCTGCCAGGAGGAATCTTCCCATCCATCCGAACACCCATCCATCCATCCATCCATCCATCCATCCATCCATCCACCTTAACCACCCATCTGCCCATGCATCCATCAAATCCATGATCCATCCAGTTTCTCCAGCTAACCCATCCATCCCTGCAGGAGGGTCTTTGAAATAATGGAGTCTGAATGGGGGCTGTTGTGGAAGGGAGTGAAGGTAAGAGAAGAAAAAAATGAGGAAAGAGAAGAGGAACAAGGGAAGGGTAAAGGGGGAAGGAGGAACCGGGGAAGAGAGTGAGAAGCAAAGTTAGGAGGGGAAAAGCGGGCTCCTCTGACCTGCTTCTGCGTCCTCTGAGGCAAGGGGCGGTGCAGAGGACAGAGCGCTGGAGCAGGAGGCTAGGGGCCCGAGTTCGAATCCAGCCTGAGATACTTTGTTGCTGAGGCACTTTGCGCCGTCACTTAGCCCCGGCCCGCCTGCTTAGCTCCCTCCTGGGTTGTTGGGAGGTCCCAGACAGTGGATGTTGGTAGAGAGCTATATAAATGCTAGTGGACATTTAGAGGAGGAGGAGGAGGAGGGAGGAGGGGAGCTGCCAGAGAACAGGCGCCGGGTTGTGCCCTTCTCTGTGAACCCTGAGCTCAGTGTAGCGCCGGGTTTATGGCAGGGGTTAAATCAATGCTTTTTGACTGACTGACTGACTGAGAAGGGAGAAGAAAAAAGAAGAGGAGAAAGGGCGGGAGGACGTTCGGACCTGGGGCCGCGGGGAGGCAGGGGGGAAAACCACCTAGACCCACCATCAACTGCAAGACAACTATAAGGAAACGGAAGCCCCGCCCGGATTACCCATGTTTCCGGGAACCTTTACACCACCTCTGGCAGGCTTTGGCGTCAGTTTCTATGGCAACTGGCTGATTCTCACTCTCTTTCCCTGGCTGTACAATGACTTCTGGGAAACGTAGTTCTGGGACACAGCCGCTGTTGCTCATGTCCAGAATAGAGCCTAGGTAAGGCTCAGGTGAAAAACTTGACTTGCATCTAAAAGGGACAAGCCAAAGGCTCCCGAGATGGAACCTCAGGGAACCCCGGGAATCCCAGTGCAGCTCACTTGCTTAGATGCGTCGTGACGTCTAGAGAGTCCCTTTGATCTCTGGGTCTCAGTTCTCCCTTTTGTAAAATTAGGCGTTTGGGGTTCAATTTCTCCGAGCGTCCCCGTGAAAGCCTGGTTTGTGTGGAAAGTAGAGGTGGAAGGGGGAGGGGAGCTCGGAAAAGAGGGCGTCTAGAGGAAGAATAAGCTCTTAGAGGATTATTAGCCTCTTCCCTGCACAGTTGGACCCAAGCCCCCAGCCACATTTCCCCTCGGGTCTTTCTCTCCCTAAAGACACGTCACTGAACAGTGGTTTTAAGAGTTGTCGGTTTCAGAGCAATCGTATTAATTTGAGTTAGAACTTCTGGTCCTTTAGTTATCAGATGCCCAAGGGGAGGGGATTCCTGACGCTACAAGATCATTAAAGAAAAGAGGACTCTGGGGGCAGCTAGGTGGCACAGTGGATAGAGCACCAGCCCTGAAGTCAGGAAGACCTGAGTTCAAATTTGGTCTCAGACACTTAACACTTCTTAGCTGTGTGACCCTGGGCAAGTCACTTAACCCCAATTGCCTCAGCAAAAAAAAAAAAAAAAGAAAAGAGGGCTCCGGAGCAGAAGGGGAAGACAGAGGACCTCTAGCTCACAAGCTGCTCCTCTGACAGTGCAGATTGAGAGTAATAAGATGCCTTCCCTTCTGTGGTGCTACAGAGTTGCTTGCCTTTGTCTTATAAAGTGATAGGCAATTGTTTTATTTTCTAAATTCGTGCTTATGAGTCTTCGAACTTCTAAGTATTTCGTTTGTGATGTAAATAAATAGCTATGCTTGCCAGTCAATTTATTAATACCTTTCTTAGATGGACCTTAAATAGGAGCCATCCCAATGCTTGGTTTAGGACACTTTCCTAGGAACTCCCTGATGGGGAACTTAATGAATCAGAGTTGGAGAAATGCATAATTCCATTTTTTTAGGAAATAAATTCAGGGACAAATCTGGGCCTTGGGTTCTAGAGCCATACTGCTTCCTTAGTGGGGGTGGGAGTGATTTACAACTACGTGCAAAGCGATTGGAGAATGCAGAACTGTGGGGGTCAAAAAGAGCCCCTTGAAGACTGATTTCCCAAATCCAATCTCCGGGTACCACATCCGGTCAGAGAAGATGTCCTTTCTCAAAAGATTTCTCCTCTTTCCCTAGTTATCTTAGCTTCCATATCTGGGCATGCGCAGAAGCTGCTCTTGGACTCAAGAACTACTTTTCCCAGAAGAGATTGGGAAGATCTCTTTCTGGAACAGCTTTGACCCTCGTCGCTTTCCATGTTCTGCAAAAAAAAAGCCAGCCCCAGTTGGGGATAAGGACCTGAAGCGCCTTCGGGCGGGACTTCCGTCTCCTTGATGTCGTTTTTCCTTTGAGTGCAGCGGCCTGCGCCAGTCGGGTAAGTGTCCCTGCAACGCCCCTAGCATCTTATCCCCGCCCTCGCCAAACTAAGGTTCAGGCTCTTCTCGGCTCAACTTTTTCTCTCAGCCTGCCTTTCTGCGCATGCTCAGAACAGAGACGCAGGCAACCTCCGCCCTCAGCCACTCTGAGAGCCAGTCCCTGTGGGGGTTCGCAGATAGCCCCGAAAAGGACAGAGATATCCGTGTACTTCCGGGCCTCCTCACAGACACCCCATTCTTCTCCCTTCCCCTCACAAATCTGATTCCCGTATCAGTTTCTAGGGTTTGGTCGTGGAGGGAAGAAGTTCCCTCAGAGACTTCTGGGAAATGTAGTACTGACCTTGCGCATGCCCGGGAAAAGGTGATTCCTCCCCTCCCCTTCTGGAGAAGAAAGGTGGGATGTGGAGTTAGAACCCGGGTTCGAATCCCAGTTCTGCTTTCGTTCTGTGTGATCTGATGGCTCACCCTCTCCAGACCATGGGGTGTGACGTAATAGTCTCTTCATTCTAGGGCAGTGAAGTCCCAGTTTGGATTGGAAAGGGAAATCGAGGCAAGCGCAGAGCTGGAAAGAGGGTGATGGGTGAAGGTGGCTACAGGGACAAGAAGGGGCCTCCCCCATTCTGAGGGCGCACCAACCCCAACCCGAGAGATGCTCCCCTTTTTGTTTGAGAGGAGGGTTTCCCCAGGGACTAATCTCCATCCCTTGTGTCGGGACGTGGGCACTGGCTGGTGGTTCCCCCGGGCTTCCATAGCTGTCTTCCAAGGTGGTGTTCCAAGGTGGTGTCCCCTGGTCTTCCGTGGCAGTGTTCTGTGGTGGTGCTCCCTAGTGTTCCATGGTAATGGTCCACGGTTTTCCAAGGTGGTCTTCCATGGTGGTGTTCCATGTTGGTCTTCCCTGGTCTTCCATGGATGGCTTCCAAGGCAGTATTCCATTGGTATTCCCTGGTTTTCCATGGCAGTGTTCCATGGGCTTCTCTGGTGGTTTTCCCCAATCTTCCATGGCAATGTCCCATGATGTGATGGCCCATGGTCTTCCATAGTGGTCTTCCTTGGTGGTCTTCCTCTCCATGGCGGTGTTCCAAGCAGCAAAGTTTCTCCCACCCTAGAACGGGGCAATCAGAGGGACACTGATGAAAACTGGTTTGGGGAACTTGGATGCAAATCCCAAGGATATTATTGCCTATACTTAGTACTACTGGTGTAACCTCTTGGCTTCAGTTTCTTCATCTGTAAAATGGGAAACGAGATGATCCCTTCCACCTACTCTCCTCAAACTTTGATCCCAAGATCCCTTCTTCCTGTGAAGAGGAAAGATTTTGATCTCTCCATTCCCTCCGGTTGCTACAGCAAGGACTTGGGCCTTTTCCCTTCCCGGGAGCAGCAGGGCACTGGTCTCTAGTGTTCTTCTAACCTCTGCCTTTTTGATTATCTCCTGTTATCCGGCTTATATCTTCTTCATACATATTTGGGTGTTGTCTCTTGGAGGACAGACTGTCTTTTGACTTGCCTTGTGTCCCTAGAGGTTCGCACAGTGCCTGTTTGCTTTTTATGTGGAGGTGTGGGGACTTGTAATTTTGCCCCTTATCAAGGAAATGCTGGCCTCCATCCTATCTCCTCTCTTATTCCCAGCTTTTTTTTCTGAGGATTCTGCACTTTTACAAAAGGCACTTATTCAGGGGGAGAAAATGGGTCCTGTGATCCCAACAGCCAGACGTCTGGTGAGTTGGATTTTCTTTTTTTGCCAGTTGATGGCTAGGTTGTTGCTTAAAGTATGGACATAGTAGTTTCTCGCATGCCCAAAGCCCAAGAAACCGCAGCCTTTGTGATGGGTGAGCATTTCTGCATCCCAACCCTGTGATATCCCTTTCCTCTAAAGACAACAAGATATTTTTCAGAAATTTAGTCCTACTCAGTGCTCGGCTCTAAGCTAGATTTTCTGATGGCTCTTTTTGTTAGAGAGCTCAGGTTCCTTGGTAGGGACTGGGTGAAGGAAGCAGGTCAGCGAGTGTTAATCATGCATTTTTATATCATTTTTAAAGTATCAAAATGAAAAGTACAAAAATTAAATACTTCTTAGGAGTTCAGAAAGATTTTTAATAATTTAAAATCAGGCACCTGATTGTCATCAGTAAACATGAGCATTTCCATATATGCAAGATAGAAAAAAAGAGATGATATGAACTTTGTCCTTGATTGTATGTTCCCTGTTCATGGGGGGAGGGCTGGAGAGACCCCCAATCTCAAAAACCCTCCGTTGAGATAGGAGGAGCCCCACCTACCTATTTATAGGCAGACTTGCAATTCAATCAGAAATCTTGGCCTGGGGGTGATCACTGCCCTTTACAGATACTAGCCCTTAATCTCCCAGCCTGAAGCCTTAGAAGGCAAAATAAAAGGATGACTCTGAACCCCAAGTCTTCATTATTTCCTACACAAGGGAAAAAGCCCACTGAGCTGCTGCTCAGTGTAAACCTAGCTTTGCTGATAACCCACTTTTACTCCTCCCCGAGCTGCTTCTCTGAGGCTATAATAAACCCATTTTGCCATAAACTTTGAACCTCGTTTCTTGGGGTTTGTCCATGAAGCCCACAACTGGCCAAAAGGGGGTCCCCTTTTATTGTACCTCATCAGCACCATCTCCTTTCATCGGACTTACATATGAAATCATGAATCTACTATGAGAAGCTGTATTTTCTTTCTGTTTAATGACTGTATTGTTGAGGGGGGAGAATACCCTAACAGTGATGGGGGTCCCCAGGCTGGTATTGCAGGTTCTGCAAAAGAATCCACAATCCTAGTCTGCAAATGAGGTTTTTGGCAAAAATGGGTTTATTTTGCTGAAAAACTTATTTCTCTCAGTGGGCCGCTTCCTGATTAGGAAGATTGTGAAGTTTAGGGTACAGAGTCTTGTTTCTAATTTAGCCTTCTATGGTTTGGGGCTAGGAAACAATTAGGGGCTAATTTCCAAATCAATAAGGGTGGTGATTATTTCCGAGACCAAAGTGATTCCCAGATATATTGGAGGTGGGAGTTTCCTATGGAATCAGGTAGGAGGATCGGAATCATTTTTAGGAATTTCCCCAGGCCAGGGGGCCCACCCTCCACAAAGATCAGGGGGTCAAAGTTCTATGACATCAACATCCCTTACTTTCCAGGTTGTTGTGAAGATCAAATGAGATATTCATTATAAAGTACCAAGCACAGTGCCTGGTACATAGAAAGCATTATATAAACATTAGTTATTATTATAGTTATTTTTTCTTGATAGAAACAGTTGGGACACAGAAATGCCTCATCCAGAGGGGAGAATTGTCAGAGTAGTGACACCATTGAGACAAGGGTAGACCTGGCACCTGCAAATAAAGGAGGTAAATCTCTTGGTTTCTATAGGACTGTGAGTAAAATCTAATTTCAGGGGATAAAAAAAGGAATGGGGTGCAGGAGATGTGACCCCACACTGCTTGTTCTTCCAGGAAGTGGTGAGGGTGGGAATGGGCTTGGATATTTGAGGAGAGAGGAGTCAAATTGAAAGGTGGGCAAGGGAGGGGTTGCAACAGAGTCAGCCTGTGCCCGTGGAGAGCCCCGAATTGGCAGAGAGCACCGTGGTTCACATTCTGGTTCTGCCCCCTGCTTTCTTTTGCTGTCAGACCTTGGGCAAGTTAAGTTTCTGGGCTTCCTTCTCATCTTCTTAGATGATGTTGTCGACTTAGGACCAGAAGGCTTCAAGGATCCCCTCCAGCTCCAGTTCTGTGATCCTTTGAAGGGTGAACTTAATACTCTGCAGAGGGCTGCTGGCACCTGCAAATAAAGGAGGTAAGTCTCTTGGTCTCTGTAGGACTGTGAGTGCCATGATAAGTCCATGTAGAGGAGCAACTCAAAGCAGAGGCTCTCAAATGAATGAAAGACATAATCTTGATGGAAAATGCATGTGACAGCAACAAGGCATCACGATTAGGCTAGTTAGCACTCGGTCTTGGTAAATACATTGGTATAATAATTTCTGCTATTCACAGTTGGGTTTGGTTAAATACTTTGGTATTGACAAACATCACAACTATTTATAATTCTTTCCATATTGATGAGCATCACTACTAGGCTGTTTACCATTCTGTTTTGATAAGTACCTTGGTATTGACAGTTGAGGGAATGTCCAAGAATGGTTTATGCATTAACCCTGGAATGTATATGGCGTCATCTGGAAGATTTTATAAACCCTGGCTCTCAGACTAATAATTGGAGATTGCAAAGTATATCTTCCTCCTGTTGAAGTGTGAAAATTGAGGATCGATACTGCAGATCTTGAGAAAGAATTCACAAACCCAAAAGGTGAGGATTATGGAAAAAAAAAAAAGAGTTTATTATACTGAGACAACAACTTTCTCAGCAGGCAAAATCCTGTTAGGACCTTTTGTAAAGGTCTGGACAAACTGTTTGATTTTATTGGGTTTTTTGGTTGCCCCGAGTTAGGGAGCAATTTGAGGGACTAATTTTCTTTTTTCTTTCTTTCGTTCTTTCTTTCTTTCTTTCTTTTTTTTTTTTTTTTTGTAAACCAATGAAAAGCCTTTTATTTTGGAAAGCCATTTGTAGTAAATTAAATTTGAAATGCATTCTGATACCATTTCTATATGATTTTTACCTTGACATTGTGACAATGGTGACAATATCTGTGTAACAGATTTATTTCTTTTCCATTCTTCTTCCAAAAGTCTGTGAAAATATATGAGAAAAGGAACTGTTCAAATTCCTTGGTTGTGGGGAAAAAATGAAGTATCACTAATTACAGTTGAATTGACTTTTATAAACATGTTTAGAAAACATTTATTAAGATGACTCTATTATTTACATTTAACTTAAACAGGGCTCACTGTTTTAAATCTACTACCTCATTTCAGTGATTGTCTATGAAAAGCCTAGTGTGCTACATATATGTGAAATCTGTGTACAGAAATATCTCTCTTTGCAGATAGGCATGCAAAATGATTGCTCCAATTTGGGAAGAATCCTTTTGGCTGTTGTTTTGCAAATGGAGACAAAAATGTTGATGGAATAATATAAAATATTAAAATTTTAAAGCTACAAAGAATCTTAAATTCATGTTATTCAATCTCCTTTATCTTATAGAAGGAAAGTGATGCCCAAAGAGGTCAAGTTTGTTAGTAGTTTATCTACCCTATGTGCAATAGCTATTATCAATAGGATCAGAGATAGAATTTTGTTCTTTTTATAATATTGGCACAACATAAGTGCTATATGATCTTAGATCCTGATCAAATTTAGAACTTTGAATTCAAGTTGCTTCTTTTAGCCAGTAGGCCAATTTCAAAGAAATGCATTTCACTGATTTGTTTTTGGTTTTGTTTGTTTGTTTTGTTTATTAAAACTTTTTATTTGCAAAACATATGTATGGGTAATTCTTCAACATTAACCCTTACAAAGATTTCTGTTACCAATCCCCCCCCATTCCCCACCCTTCCCTTAGATGGCAGGATATCCACTACATGTTAATTATGGTAAAATACTTGCCAAATCGAATATATGTATACATATTTCCACACTTATCATTTTTGTGCAAGAAAAATCCTATCTACAAGAAAGAAAAATCAGAGAAAGGAAACATAATGCAAGCAAACATCAATAGAGAGCACGAAAATGTTATGCTGTGGTCCACATTTCACATCCCTCTCTCTGGGTGTATATGGCTTTCTTCACTGAGCGATTGGAAGTGGTTTGAGACATTTCATTGTTGAAGAGAACCATGTCCATCAGAATTGATCATCATATAGTCTTGTTGTTGCCATGTATAATGATCTTCTGGTTCTGCTCATTTCTCTCAGCATCAGTCCGTGAAAGTCTCTCCAGGCCTCTCTGAAATCGTCCTGCTGGTCATTTCTTACAGAGCAATAATATTCCATAACATTCATATACCATAATTTATTCAGCCATTCTCCTTGATGGGCATCCTTTCAATTTCTAGTTTCTAGCCACTACAAAAAGGGCTGCCACAAACATTCTTGCACATGTGGGGCCCTTTCCCTCCTCTAAGATCTCTTTGGGATATAGGCCCAGTAGAAACACTGCTGGGTCAAAGGGTATGCACAGTTTGATAACTTTTTGAGCATAGTTCCAAATTGCTCTCCAGAATGGTTGGATCCGTTCACAGTTCCACCAACAGTGTATCAGTGTCCCAGTTTTCCCACATCCCCTTCAACATTCATCATTATCTTTTCCTGTCATTTTAGCCAATCTGACAGGTGTGTAGTGGTATCTCAGAGTTGTCTTAATTTGCATTTCTCTGATCAATAGTGATTTGGAGCAACTTTTCATATGACTACAAATAGTTTTAATTTCATCATCTGAAAATTGTCTGTTCATATCCTTTGACCATTTATCAATTGGAGAATGGCTTGAATTCTTATAAATATGAGACAATTCTCTATATATTTTAGAGATGAGACCTTTATCAGAACCCTTAAATGTAAAGATGATTTCCCAATTTATTGCTTCTGAGGGACTAATTTTCAATCCAATGGAGGGTAGTGAATTGAATTGTAGGAGAAGATTACTTAATTGGGAGTTTCTCCTATAAACGGGAGAGTAGGGATGGGGTTCCTCCCAAAGTTTGGGAGGGGTTTCCATTCTGGGCCTTTCCAACCCTTCCCCCCAAAGATCAGGGGCACAGATTACATCACTCCTGGCCAGATACTCAATTCAGATTCACACTCTTGGTGTTCACTGGCCAAGCTCTGGGGATATAACACAGAAGTGAACCATTCCTGGTCCTCTAGTAGCTCCCCATTGTAGCCAGGATGGACATGTTCATGTTGCTTTAAATATGAAATAGATAAAGGTGATTTTTAAAGAAGAGGGAATAGTCTCTGGAGCCCAGAGGAGGAGTGTAAATATGCGATTAAAAGTTAAGCACTTAATGATAGCAAAATGAATAAACTGAATCACTCAAGTTGTGTTTGGAATTCTGTTGAAATCAGTATCAGGAAAGGCTTCATGTAAGTAAATGGCATTTGAACTGACCCTGGAATGAAATGAAATGTTCCTCGAGATTGGGTGGCCATTCCAGACACCAGAGGACAGCCAGGGCAAAATCACAGAAGTGGGACAAAGAGAGTCACTAATGAGGAACGGTTTGACTGAAGCACAGAGTGTGGGAAGGGGAGGGCTGTGTGATAAGGTTAGAAGGGGAAGGCTAGGCCACATCTGAAGGGGATTTAAATGCCAAGTTGGCAAGTTGGTATTTGTTCCCAAAGGCAGGGAAACGGCACAGTTAAATCTGTGCTTGGTATCCCTTTGGCATTATATGGAGAATGAATTAGAGAGAGGAGATACACTATAATGACACCGACAGTAAGAGGTGATGAGGGCCTAAGCCTGGGTAATGGCTCTGTGAATAAAGAAAAGGAGGCAGGATATAAGATGTGGAGGCCAAAACAGCAGTTTGGCATCTGGGTGGGATGGGGAGCCAGTTGAAAATGATTCCTAGGCTATGAAATCAGATGATTCCCCTAGGATAGTCATGATCCTAAGGGAAATTCATGATAGAGATGACTTTCTTCAGAGCTGGGGTGGATAAGAAATATGAGTTCTTATTTGAAAAAAATGCTGAGTTTGGGCTGACTCTTGGACATCCTGCTTGAAGTATTCAACAGGCAATTGGTGATGTAGGAACTTGAAGTACAGGAGACAAGGTAGGGCTTGGTATATGGATTTGGGGTTCATTTGCATAGAGATGATAATTAGACTCATATAGAAACATGAGAGTAGGATCTAGAAGTTTATATGAATTCACCCAAGAGAATGACAATTATGAGACAACATACCAAAATTTGTG
>JAJPUD010002924.1:227125-244042 GCA_023553655.1 Myrmecobius fasciatus
GGGGGGAAGGTTAAAAGGGTTAAGGTTTTAAGGTTCAGTCTCTGGCAAAAAAAAAAGCAGGGATAGCAATTTTGATCTCAGACAAAGCAAAAGCAAAAATAGATATAATTAAGAGATAAAGAAGGACGCTACATCCTGTTTAAGGGTGTCAGACAATGAAATGGTATCAGTACTAAACATATGCATCAAGTGGTACAGCATCCAAATTCTTAGAGAAGTTAAGCTAGTCACAGAAAGAAATAGAAAGCAAAGCTATACTAGTGGGAGACCTCAACCTTCTCTGACAGATAAATCTAACTAAAAAATAAACAGGAGGTTAATAAAATCTTAGAAAACTTGGATATATAGACCTCTGGAGAAAATTGAATGAGGGAAGAAAAATATATACCTTTTTCTCAGTGGTACATGTCAGCTACACAAAAATTGACCATGTATTAGGACATAAACACCTCACAATCAAATACAGAAAGGCAGAAATAGTAAATGCATTCTTTTCAGATCATGTTGCGATAAAAATTATACTCAATAAAGAGTCAGGGAAAGTTAGATTAAAACTCAATTGGAAATTAAATAATCTATCCATAAAGAATGAGTGGGGTCAAGCAACAAATCATAGAAATAATCAGTAATTTAATTTAAGATAATGACAATAATAGGACAACATACAAAAACTTAAGAGAT
This sequence comes from Myrmecobius fasciatus, assembly GCA_023553655.1. Taxonomy (NCBI): domain Eukaryota; kingdom Metazoa; phylum Chordata; class Mammalia; order Dasyuromorphia; family Myrmecobiidae; genus Myrmecobius; species Myrmecobius fasciatus. Next base: position 227,807 of record JAJPUD010002924.1, read on the forward strand.
GCTGCCAAAGCATTTCTTAGAGGAAATTTTTTTATTTCTAAGTATTTACATGAATAAAATAGAGAAAGAGAAGGTCAATGAATTGGGCTTGCAACTAAAAAAGCTAGGAAAAAAAGCAAATTAAGCACCGCCCCCTTCAATTAAATACCAAACTAGATATTTTGAAAATCAAAGGAGAAATTAATAAAATTGAAAGAAAGTATTGAGCTAATAAATAAATAAAATTGTCTTATGAAAAAAACACAAAATAGATAAATATTTGGTTAATTTGATTAGAAAAAGGAAAGAAGAAAATCATTGCCAGTATCAAAAATGAAAAGGGTAAACTTACCATCAATGGAAAGGAAATTAAAGTAATAATTTAGAACTATTTTGCCCAATTATATACCAATAAATCTGACCATCTAAATGAAATGGATGAATATTTACAAAAATATGGATTGTTCAGGTTAACAAAAGAGGAAATAAATTATTTAAATAGCCCATTTTTAGAAAAAAAGAAATTTAACAAGCCATCAATGAACTCCCTAAGAAAAAAAATCTCCCAAGCCAGTTGAATTTAATAGTGAATTCTACTAGACATTTAAAAAACAATTCTAATACTATATAAACTATTTGGAAAAATAGAGGTAGAAGGAGTCCTGCCAAACTTCTTTTGTGACACAGATATAGTGCTCATACCTAAACCAGGAAGAGCCAAAGAAGAAAAAGATCAATTTTCCTAATGAGTGTTGATATAGAAATATTATATAAGATATTAGCAAAAAGGTTACAGCAACTTATCACCAGGATAATATGCTATGGCCAAATGGAATTTATACCAGGAATGTAGGTCTGGTTCAATATAAGGAAAACTATTGCCTTATTGGCATAAGGAAAATAATTGACCACATCAATAATGAAACTAACAAACCATACGATAATCTCAAAGCTTTTGACAAAATATAACATCCATTCCTGTTAAGAACACTAGAGAGCATAGGAATAAATGGAGTTTCCCTTAAAATGACAAGCAGCATCAATCCAAAACCATTATTTGTAATTTGGAGAAACAATCACAGTAAGGTCAAGGGTGAAACAAGGATGCTTATTATCACCACTATTATTTAATATTATGCTAGAAATGTTGGCTTTAGCAATAAGAAAAGAAAAAGAAATGGAAGGAATTAGAATAGGCAAGGAGGAAACAAAATTGTCACTTTTTGCAGATGATATGATGGTATAGTTAAAGAATCCTAGCGAATCAACCACAAAACCAAAATGAGGTATGTAAGGTTACACATGAACTAAGTGACAGAGATATGATTTGAAAATAATTCCTTGGGCTCCTGGTCCAATGCTTTTCCTTCCTCCTGTGTTGAGTCCATTTATTATAATCTGAACCTGACTAGTTAACCCTTCTACAGCATCACTGATAAGTGGCCATTCTACCTTTTCTTAAAAGTTTTCATTAAAGAACCCATCATTGCATTTAATAGGTCCTTCCAATTGTAGATATTTCTGTTTAGCAATTTTCTTTATTTCAGGCTTTAATACCCTTCTAGAAAGTTATTACTCCTACAATGTTGTGTAAATAAAGTGTGAGAGCAATATGATTTTGTTGACATGCAACATACCTTAAGTTTTTTTTTACATTTCTAAATTTTAAATTTAAAAAACATGCAGCCCATCCTCCTTTTTCTATAATGATTTGTTTTATATGATTTGGCATTGTAGTTACAAGACTCTGACACATTCTTTAATCCATCATGAAACCATTCTTTTTCACGTTGGAGATTAACTATACATATAATGAATATTTTCATATAATGAATATTTTCCCAAGCCTAGCTTTATTATACCCCATAGTTTTCAATTGGGCTTAAATCATGTAAGTTCCCAGATGATTTGAAACAGGTTTTTCTCCATCTGTTGGGAGATATTTTGCACGGTGCAAGTTACTATATTCAATCTCCATTTGAGAATTCTGTAATTCTAGAAATATTCTGCTTCTCAGTGTATCAATGTATTTATCAGCGTTCATCAGTCTCAGTAGGTTAAGAATTCCAAGTGCTCCAGAAATTATAAAGATGACAGGTTTACCTGGACTTCTTCAAGAAAATGGTTTTGGCAAGTTGTGGTACATGAATGTAATAACATACTATCGTACTATTAGAAATGATGAGCAGGCAAATTTCAGAAAAGCCTGGAAAGACTTGCATGAACTGCTACTGAGTGAAGAGGCCAAACCAGGAGAACATTGTACACAGTAACAGCAAGATAATGTGATAATCAACTATGACAGACTTAGCTCTTCTCAGGAATAGTGATTCAAGATAATTCCAAGACTTGTGATTTTAAATGCTATCTATAGAGAAGGAACTATGGATTCTGAATACAGATTGAAGTGCACTATTTTCTTTTTTTCCCTTCCTTGTGGTTTACCCCTTTTATTCTGATTCTTCCTATAACCTCTATCAGACTGCTTACTGTCTGAAAGGGGAAAGGTGGGAGGGACAAAAGGAGGGAGAAAATTTGGAACTCAAAAATCTTACGAAATTGAATGTTGAGAACTATTTTTACATGTAATTAGAAAAACCATTTTACAGGTGAAGAAACTGAGGCAGAGAGTAGTTAAATGAGTGCCGGGGTCAGACGAACAATAAAGCCGATGTGGTATTACATAAGAACAGGAAACATACAGATAGTGACTTTGAGCGGCCCTAATACCAGGAGAACCGGAGAGCCCGCGGACCATGCTCAGACCTCCTTCCCCAGGCTTCCTCTTCCCAGGGCTCTGCCCTCCTCTAACCAGCTTGCAGATTTAGGCATGCGTAAAGACGCTCTTGGCTACTGAACTACCTTTCCCAGAAGACTTCGGGAAGGCAGTCTTTGTTATGGTTTGAGCCCGGATGGTACTATGGGAAATACCGGCGAGAACGACAGGTAATGTCTGAGCCGGGACTGGGACCGGAAGTGCTCTCGGAACGACTTCCGCCTCCTAGTTGTCTTTCTCCCTTAGGCTTGTGACCGGAGGGCGACTGGCAGGTGAGTGGGGGGCAGCTCCTAGGCGTCCTTCCCCCGCCTTCTGCCGGAACCCCGGACTAGGGCGGGATTTGTGGAGGCTCTGCCTCCTCCCCTTCCTCTTCCCTCTCCCTACCGCCTCCACCACCCCCGCCCTTTTCCCCTCCTCTTCTTCCTTTTCCTTTCCTTTCCTTTCCTTTCCTACTGGGCGGGCTGGTTTCGTCCTTCCCCAAAAACCGAAACTGAAAGCGCTCCCCCTGGGGCTCCTCAGGACCAGTTCGCGCCCCCGCAATGGGCGTTTCCACGTCCTCCTAGGCCTGCCCCCCTCTCTAAGTTCCCGGGGCCCCTCCTCCTTCACGTCACACTCCGCCCCCGTGTGTACCGCAGGCCTGGCCCTCGGCATGACGTCACTGGGCACCCTGGGCTCTCTGCGTGACGTCACTGCGGGGCCGTCCGCTCCCGCCCAGTTCTGTACTGATGATGCTTGTACCCAATGGAGCTGTCTGGCAGCCGTGCCAGATTGGGTTCAGCTGGCCCCCTCCACCAGGTCCAGAAACATTGTCGGCTTCTTATGCCTCACCTTCCCCCTTGTACACTTTGATCCCGGCCATCGGTCTCCTTGCTATGCTAGAGATGAGACCCTCCATCTTGCGCCATGAACACTGCCCCGGCTGCCCCCGAGTTCTAGCGGAAATGCTGCCTTTAACCGGAAGTGCCCCAAGTCTCTTCTACTGTCTTCCTCCCTGTGATCCTGTAAATATTCATTGTTGGTCCTTAGTTGTTTACATTTTGTGTCCCTTAATAGACCAGACACCCCCAGGATAGGGACTGGCGTTTACCTTGGTGCCACGTACACAGTAGATGCTTAATAAATGTATATGGACCAATAGCTCTCATCAGCTTCTTCCCTTTCTCCTTTTCTCTTTGCCTTCCTCCCTTCCTCTTCCCTCAGTCTCCCCTTTTCCTGTTGTTTCCACCAGCTTTGCTTCCTTCCTTTCCCCCCTTCCCTTTTTCTTCCTCTTGCTCATCCCCCATTTCCTGTTATTCTCCTCACCCTTCCGTTCCTCCCTTCTCCCCTTTCTTTCCCTTCCATTCTTCTCTTCCTGTTCTCTCCTCCATTCCTTTCTGTTTCCCTCTTCCCTTAGGCTCTTTCTGCCTCCTCTCCCCTCTCCCATGACTCCCTTCCTCTTCTCCCCACCTTTCTCTGCTCCTCTCCCACCCTCCCTGCACATGGGAGGTGGGGTCCAGACGACCAGCCCTATCTAAGGCTGCCCAGGAGTTCTAGAAGGGCTCTTCTCTGTCACACCTGAGGAGAGAAAGCCTTGTGCTGGGCCACAAGAAGTGGGCAATTGGGTCTCTGGACATTGTTCAGTGGGGACTGCCTTTGTCAGCCCCAAGTAGGATCTCTCCTCATCCTTCCCTCTCACTGGCAGAGTCAGGGGCTTCCCACAAAGGACTCAGGTGTGGAGACTTGCAGCGCCTCCTGCCATTTGCTGCCCATACCCTGTGTCAACAGCCTGACTTCCCTAGCCTCCATTTCTTCCTCTGTGTCGGGGTGATCTGTTCAGTCTCTGATCTGGGTGCTCCTCCCCTGTTGCAGATATATAGACATTTCCCATTCGACCACTTCTTGTTGGTCCTCTCATGCTATGCTGGGGACAGGGGGCCACGGGGCGGCCTTTGTCTTCTACTCTCAGCTCTCTTCATGGAAGTGGGGCATTTCTAATTTGGTCTGAGACCAAGGAAGTCCCGGTTCCCCTTATGTTTTCTCTCTCCAGCTCTGCTTTCTCAGGATTCTGCCCTAACCGAAGACAGCATGGCTCCTGTGATCCCAGCAGGAAGGTGTCAGGTGAGTTGGGTCCTTGGTGAAATCCAGGGTGTATGTGACCCTGGGCATGCTTCTTTAAGAGAAGAGGTTACAGACAAAATGAAGCCGTAAAATGGACCCCAAGAGTGGTAAATATGAAATCGTTTTGGGAAAGCAATAGGTTAACAAGGAAAGGGGTTTGGAAGAAGCCACTACAGGAACCTGCCATGAGGTGTGAGCATGCCATTGACTAGCAGACCAAAACAGAGAGGAGTTTAGCAGACTGACCAGAATTAACTGTATTAAGGAGAAAGACGCCATTAAAAGGAAGATGCTATGAAGAGGGAGAGAGTACCTCAGGCTTAGTCCTGAGAAGGACTTAGCAAAGGTCTTCTTCATGAGCATCTTTTATAAGGGAAATATAACCTGGGGGGTTCTCAGGGGAAGAAAGAAAATACCAGAGAAGAGTCAGGAAGAGGAAGGATGTGTGTTTATATTGACACTTTCTAAAAGATATTCTGGAAAAACTTGATTCCCATCAAGGCTTAACAAGAGTCTGGGACGTTCTCATCATAGGTATCTTAAAGATATTTTCTAAGCTAGTCTAGGCGCATCATGGTTGCATTAATTATGGTAATAAGACAGTCTGGGAAACCTAAGTTCCCAGGATGAGAGTTTTAGCATTTCCTGAAAAAGGGAATTAGTTGATTTCAGGTTTCACATCAGTACTGAAGAGATCAAAGGAAAAGGATCCATAGATACAAAAATATTTATACCAGCTCTTTTTGTGGTAACAAATAATTGGAAACTGAGGGCATGCTGTTGTGCTGTAAACAATTATGAGGGGAATAGTTTTGGGGAAAACCTGAAAAGACTTATATGAACTGAGTCACAGTGAAATGATTACAATGGAGACAACACTGCACAGTAACAGGAATATTTTAAACCTGTGAAACTCTTAGTAACTCTGATCAACACAGTGCTCCACCACAATTCCACAATTTCCACTGGACTCATGATGTTAAATGCTGTCTACCTCCAAGTAGAGAATGGGGATTGAAGCATGTTTTTATTTTCCTTTCTTGTTTTTTCTGGAACATGACTAATTCAAGAATATGTTTTACATAATTTCATATGAATAATGGGCATAATTTATTACCTTTTTAATGGATGAGAGATGAAGGAAGGAGAGAGTCGAGAACCTGGAACTTAAAAATAACACTAATTTTTTTTTTTCTGTTTAGATTTCTTTTTCTTTTCTTTTTTTTTAATTAAACCTTTTTATTTACAATACATATGCATGGGTAATTTTTCAACATTGACCCTTGCAAAACTTTCTGTTCTAAATTTTTCCCTCTTTCCCCCTCACCCCCTCCCCTAGATGGCAGGTAGTCCAATACATGTTAAATATGTTAAAATATATGATAAATCCAATATATATATACACAAATTTATACAGTTATCTTGCTGCACAAGAAAAATCAGATCTAGTAAGAAAAAAAACAAAACAAAATCTGAGAAGGAAAACAAAATGCAAGCAAACATCAACAGAAAGCATGAAAATGCTACGTTGTGGTCCACGCTCAGTTCCCACAGGCCTCTGGGTGTTGATGGCTCTCTTCATCATTGAACAATTAGAACTGGCTCGAATCATTTTATTGTTGAAGAGAGCCATGTCCATCAGAATTGATCATCATATAATCTTGTTGCCATGTATAATGATCTCTTAGTTCTGCTCATTTCACTTTAGCACATTTCAAAAATTTTTTTAAACATCCTGTATACTCAGTACTCAGCAAGCTGCTATGAGTAGTTAAAAACACTCATAACTGACAATCTTGTCTAGATTTCTGTCTCCTGGCTGAGGCAAGATCAATTATCTTAGTCATGCATTTTCTAACATTGTTTTTTTAAGTACCAAGTTGAGTAGGCAGACTTTAGTACTCCAAGATTCAGAGAAGAAAGAGATTGATCTGGGCTTAGGAAATTTAGGAAGATTTCTTAAAGAAGGTACTTTTCTGAGTTGACCTTTAGAATAGGTAGGATTTGGTTAATTGGGGAGACAGTGTAAAGTCTGTGGAAGGCAAGATCATGAAACGGTAATAGGAGGAAGATATGAACTGGGGAGAATTTTTTCTGATAGTGAATCCGGAGTACAACACTAAAATCACTTCCACTTTTATGACAAAACAGACATTTTTATTATTCTGAACCTGATAGAGATCAATGCGATTTCCATATAAAAAGAACAAAAAAAAAAAAAAAAGGATTGCACACAAACCCCTAAATTTCCTTGATTTATAGCTTATTTTTTGAAATTATATCATAAACTCTGGACATGGCTCTCTTCAACAATGAAATGTTTCAAACCACTTCCAATTGTTCACTGAAGAAAGCCATATACACCCAGAGAGAGGGATGTGAAATGCAGACCACAACATAACATTCTCATACTCCTTGATTGATGTTTGCTTACATTGTGTTTCCTTTATCTGATGTATCGTTTATGTAGATAAGATTTTTCTTGCACAACAATGATAAGTTTGGAAATATGTATACATATATTCCATTTGCCAATATTTTAACATAATTAACATGTAGTGGATATCCTGCCATCTAGGGGAGGGGTGGGAAGTTGGGGGGAAAAATTTGTAACAGAAAGCTATGTAAGGGTTAATGTTGAAGAATTACCCATACACATGTTTTGCAAATAAAATAAAATTAAAAAAAGAAAAAAGAAATTATATCATAAACTCAATATATTTGTTTTAAAGCTGCCTATTTTTCCCTTCTCTTCTGTGACTAAGATAATTTCTGTAACAGATTGTTTTATTCTTTGGATTTGTAATCCCAGTGACTGGCACATAGTGGACACAATAAATATTTGTTTGAATTTTTTTTAATTTAAAACTTTTCTTTCTTTCTTTTTGTCATTGCTATTACTAACTCCTCACCCTGCAAGGTCACTGAACCCAGTTTAAAAAATAAAGTCCTTGGAACAGATAGGTATAGTCAAATAAAACAAACCTACCTATTGGCCATGTCAGAAAATTGCATCTCTTTGTATCTCTTGTGCCTCACCTTTCTTTCAGGTGGCCATTGGTCCTTTATGTCATAGGTATTGCATTGATCAGAGAGTTCTTGAGTCTTTCACATTTGTCTTTTTTTGCATTATTGTGGTGCACAAATTACCCTGGTTCTGCTCACTTCACTCTACCTCAATACATACAAATCTTCCCAGGTCTCAGAATCCATTTCTTTCCTTATTTCTCACATATAACAATATTACATTCAGATATCATAATTCATTCATTTTCCACGTGATAGTTACCTAATTTTCCTCCCATTTTCTTACTACATCAAAAAGTGTTGCCATAAATATTTTTGTTCATTGAGGTCCTTTCCCTCTTGTTTTGGTCTCTTTGGGTTACATGTCTGATAGGATGAATGAACAAAAATGAATTTATTATTTACTATGTACTATGCTAAATGCTTAGAATTCAAGAAAAAGTGATAAAGTCTCTGATCTCAAGAAGCCCTTAACTCTGACCCAGAGAGACAGTAAACTTCCAGTGCAGATGGCAAATGGCAAGGCCCAGGAGTCCTTAGATTTAGCTTTTGTCAGGTTCTTTTCAGATATTTCTGGGGTTTCTATGAGAAAGGTGGGCTACGCTATGTTGTACTTTCTTTTAAGCTCCTCCCTGGTACTTCTGCCAGTCCTAAGGGAGCCAAATTTGAGTGGGCACCAAGAGCTCATGGCTACAAGAGTCATGATTTGTTGGGCAGACAGAATATAATGGGGAAAAAAAGGCAGATGAAGGTGGCCTTGCTGTACCAGATCTAAAACTATATTATAAAACAGCGGTCATCAAAACCATTTGGTACTGGCTGAGAAATAGAGCAGTCGATCAGTGGCATAGGATAGGTTATCAGGACAAACTAGGCAATAACTATAGTAATCTGGTGTGGGCAGCCAGAATGTACTCCAGATAGGGAGGATGAAACAAAGCTACCTGTGATGTGGGCCTGTCCCGGGGCAGATCTCAGCTCACAGGGCGGGTTTTTGGGGTGGCTGGATGTTGTGAGAACCCTTCCTTCTGAACCAGAGTAACCTCCTGCTTTCCCAAGGACGGCTCAGCAAGACACTGTTTCTGAACAGGAGTTGTTGGGTGTTTCAGGGAACTTTGACTTTCAAGGATGTGACTGTGGACTTCACCAGGGAAGAGTGGGGGCACCTGTGCCCTGCTGAGAGGGACTTGTACAAAGAAGTGATGCTGGACAATTACAGGAACCTGGTCTCCCTGGGTAAGGACCCCCGACCCCTAGGGTTTGGGGGAGGTTTGGGGGTGGGCCCACACAGTTCTAGAGCCCCTGCTCCAGAGGGCTGTGTCTGCAGGATTCTGCCAACTCTGATCTTGGGATCTAAGAATCTAATAGAAGATGAAATCTGGATTCCCGAATCCCCAAATCCTTTTAGGATCCAGAGAAAGGCTGTTTCTGCTCTTTGTGCCTCGAGTGTTTCCCCCAAAGGACCAAGACAGATAACTGAAAATATCAAAGGTTCTCATCCTGAGGAGGGATCTGCCAGGGGCCAGAGGAGACCATGTGGGCCAAGAGCTTGGCCAGGGGAGGTGCCATGGCCCTGCTTATTCCCTCTCCTGCCCGGCCCCATCTCTCCTAGGAGACCAGGTCCTCCGAGCTCCTCTGCAGATCTCTCCACTCTCTCTCCTCTTGAGGACATTTCTGGCCCAGCTAAGGGCTCTGCCCCTAGGGAACTTCTTTTCTAAGAGGGGGACAGCCTGCAGAGCAATAGCTTCCTATAGGAGCCCCAGCCAGGTGGTGAAAGCTGGTCCTGGAGGGGAAGGTTCAGTCACTGTGGGGACACAGACGGGCCCCCAGCCAAGGCTTGGGCTGAGCTCCAGTCATCAGTCGGCAAACACTTCTCAGGCACTGTGCTAAATGGCATGGATGCAAAAAAAAAAAAAAAAAAAATGGCCAAAGTTAGTTCCTGCGCCCGGGGCCCCTACAGGGGGGGGGGGGGGGGGGGGGCATATAGGAACATATAGGCACATGGGCACAGACAGGCCCTATGGAGATAAACTGGAAATCCTTAACAGAGAAAGGCTCTAGAAATGGAGGTGGGGGAGACAGAAAGTCAGGGCCATGATACATAGAGAATCAAGTTCTTCATGTGCTCTGCTGGGCTGCCTTAGACACTTTGACATGGAAAAATCATCATAGTTACGCCCAAAGAGACTTTGGTGAAATTCTCAAGTTCGGAAAGTAGTCTGGGTTCATGATCCGGTTTGGCTCTCACAGTGCCAACTTGGGAGGGCAAGGTTTTTTGTTTTTTGTTTTTTGTTTTTTTTTTTGGTGGGGGAGGATTGCGGCAAAAGTAGGATTTATTTGCAAGAAAATATGCAACTTAATTTTGCAGCTGTTTAAAATGACACAATATGAGACACAACTATTGATTACTTATAAAAATAAACATCAGAAAAAATAATTGTCACGGATACATATCTTTTAGAATTGAGCTCAATTGGCTGATATCTTTTGGTACTGAATGCTGTTTGAAAATTCCCAAGGAATATTTGTGGAAAGTAATTCCAGAGGCAGAAGAAATTTTAACATGAAATGAACATAATATTGACGACTTATGATTCCATGTTGTACAGTAAGAGTCAGAATCACTCAAAATCCGTGGAGTCAGGAGGGCAAGTTTTTTAGGTTCTTTTATCCTTATTTTCTAAGTGAGGAAACTGGGGCCCAGAAAATTGGTGTGAAATCACATCTAAGAAAGAAGCTTTTGGTCAAATTTAGACCAAGGTCTCTCAGAAGAGGCTGGGTTTGCATTCTCCAGAAATTGTCCCAGCTTGTTTTTTCAAATCTCCCTCCATGAACAGGGCTTGAAGTGTCTAAACCAGCTGTGACCTTCCTGTTGGAAAGAGGAAAATCACCATGGATGTGGGAGAGTAAAGATTCCTGTGACAGTGACTCAGGTTCAGGTGAGTGAGTAAAAAATGGGAGAATGGGAGTCACGGCTGAGCTGTGCATTGGAGGGGGGGCGGTCCCTGTGTACTATTGCAGCAATCAATCAATAAACATTGATTAAGCTTTTGCTTTGTGCCAGATGCCATGCTAGGCTCTAGGGATATTAAAGCAGGTAAGCAAGTCCACCATCAAAGAGCTCACAATCTGATGGGAAACACAAGATGCAGAGAATGTGTGCAAACCAGCTGTATCCTGGATAAATAGGAGATAATTCGCAGAGGAGGTCACTAGAAAAAGAGGGATTGGGAAAGGCTTCCTGGTGAAGTTGGGACTTCAACAAAATCATGAAGCAGAATTCAGGAAGAGATTGTTCCAGGTATGTGAGACAACAAAGAAACTGCTTTGGCCAACAGATGGATTATCTTGTTTGGGGAACAACCAGGCCAGTACCATTGGATATCAGTCCTTCAGTCATTCTTCAGAAGTCTTCTCTAGAGCATCCCTGGCCCAGGAGAAACCTTATCTCTGCCCTGCTATGAGTTTTCTTATATTCACCTTTGTTTACTTTGAAATCACACAGAATGGTTCATTGTTAGGTCTCTACTGGGTGGCATATTAGGGACCATCTGATCCTACTCCCAAGTTGTATTGACTTGGAGCCTGGGAACCAGAGATTTATGAATCTCTCCCAAGCTATTAAGTTGCAGAATTTTGATATGAATCTCCACCTGTTCTCATTCTTCTGGCCTAGACCTCACTCACTAGCCTTGCTTCGTATACCCAATGTGAAAGAAAGTCGTGTTTCTGCTCTTCTACCTGAAGTCTTATGTTTCTACTCTAGATCCCCCTTTTCTCCTGTTTCCTCCTTGACTTCTGCTTCTCTTGAGCCCTTAGCCTCTCTTCACATTGTCCCCTCCTTTCATTTATGTCTCTCCCATATACATTTTGTGATTTTTGAACCTATTCATACCTGCTGTTCCTGAAGGACTCTCATTCAGGTGCTGCCTAATTCACTACTGCACGTTCACTACAACAGGTCCATTCAGCGTGCTAGAGGTCTTCTCTACATTCTCTTGATATTACAGTGGTACCAAACGAATATGTAACATACCTGTCAATTATCTTCAGTCTCCTGACTAACTGGAATAATTCCTCTGGACAGACTGTAGTTTATCACTGTCCCTTTTTAATAGAATTATTAAACCTGGATTCAAAAATCCAAATGTGGTTTGACTAGCAGAGCTGGCAGTGGTGCAGTTACTTCCTGGGAGCTGAACAACAGACCCCCTGCTGAGGTTTTAGTGGCTACAATGTATGATTAGCTTACACTGAGATTGTGGTCAGTTTGTTGTCATGGAAGTTGCCAAATTCAGAGACCTGAGGCACAACTTCACAAACCTCCAACCATGTTGACATTAGTTCATCGAACAAGACTGGATGAAGTGTTTGAAAAAACTACAGATCCATCTGTCATAACCCATTTTTCACTGATATTTCTCCATCAGGTCTATAAGGATATCTTAGTAGACTTTAACCTGTTGCTGTGTGTTAGGAATCCAGACTCACTCTCAGCTCGAACTCATGTACTCTGAAGTTCTGGCATTCTTAAATTTTCCATACAATCTTTTAAGGGCCAAGAATTTGCCATCACAGATATCATATCTCTTCATGATTCTAATCATTACAGATCATAGATAATTCCCTGGGGAATTAATCTGTAATTTCCAAAATTAAATTTTTGTAAATTTAATGATTTTATTAAGATGTGTTAATAAAGTTTCTCTCTCATCTGGAATTACTTTTAGTGTCCTGGAATGTCAAATTTAAAATAAGGAGATGCTTGGGGTTTTTTATCTTAATATATTTTGGACATCAAATTGCATTTTAAAATATTCATTCTGTCCTTGCCAGATTGTTGGTAATTTTTTTCAAAAGAGAAACAAAATCTAGCATTTACATTGTAAAACAGGTTTCTCTCACACAACACAGAGTACATTGGAGACTGACATTTTTTTCCTTTCTTTTAGAATTCCTTAGTCAAAGGGCCAGGTATGAAACAGTAAAGTCAACTGTAAATCCATCTGTTTTTCCAGAAGAATCATCTAAGGAGAAAGTTAAAATAGATGGTTCCTGGGAATACAATTTGGGAGAAACCTGGGAACATGATATCGGAGGAGAACACAATAATTGCAATAAGGACAGACAAACCAGTCAAGAGACAACTGTCCACAGAGAAATTTCTACTAAGTCTGTATTTGGAACTCGTTTCGGTCTGGGGTCAGTTCTTATTCCACAAGAGGGAGTCCATACTAGAAAAGATCTTCAGGAATGTAGTACATATGGAAAGAACTTAGCACAGTATTCAGACTTAGGTGAATATGATAGTGTCTTTTGTGAACATAATCTTTGTAATTGTAATATGTGCAACAAATCACTCAATTATCCTTCAGACCTTATTCACTCTAATAAAAACCATAGTGAAGAAAAAGTCTATCAATGTAATGAGTGTGGGAAATTCTTCTCCAATAGAAAATCCCATAGAAGTCATCAGAGAATTCATACAGGAGAGAAGCCCTTTGAATGTAGTCAATGTGGGAAAGCCTTTAGGTGGAAGAACTATCTTACTGTCCATAAGAGAATTCATACTGGAGAGCAGCCCTTTGGATGTAATCAATGTGGGAAGGCCTTCAGGCAGAGTTCTCACCTTACTGTACATCAGGTAATTCATTCTGGAGAGAAACCTTTTGTATGTCCCCAGTGTGGGAAATTCTTTAGCCTTAGAGAGCAGCTTATTGAACACAAGAAAATTCATGCTGGAGAGAAACCCTTTGAATGTAAACGGTGTGGGAAAGCCTTTGGCCAGATTTCTCAACTTACTCGACATGAGAAAATTCATTCTGGAAAGAAACCCTTTGAATGCCATGAATGTGGGAAATGCTTCATCCGTAGTGAGCAGCTTAGTTCTCATAAGAGAATTCATACCAGAGAGAAACCCTTTGAATGTCATGAATGTGGGAAATATTTCAGCCAAAGAGGGCAGCTTAATACACATAAAAGAATTCACACTGGTAAGAAACCGTTTGAATGTGGTCAGTGCGGAAAAGCATTTAGCCGAAGTTCTTACCTTATTGTACACCAGAGAGTTCATACCAGATCAAAAGCCTTTCAGTGCCATGAATGTCAAAAATGCTTTATCAGTAGCAAGCAACTTACTGAGCATGAGAGAATCCATACTGGAAAGAAATATTCTGAATGTAAACAGTGTGGGAAAACTTTCAATAGGAGTTCTCACCTTAGTGTCCACCAAAGAATTCATACTGGAGAGAAGCCCTTTAAATGTAATCAGTGTGAGAAATCTTTCTGTGATAGCGGGCGTCTAAGTACACATAAAAAAATTCATACTGGAGAGAAACCCTTTGAATGTAATCAGTGTGGGAAAGCTTTTAGCCGAAGTTCTAACCTTAGTGTCCATCAGAAAATTCATAGTGGAGAAAAACCTTTTGAATGTCATGAATGTCACAGATTCTTTAGCCAGAGCAGGTCCCTTATCGAGCATCAGAGAATTCACACCGGAGAGAAACCCTTTGAATGTAGTGAATGTGGGAAAACCTTTTGCCGCAGTGGGCAGCTTACTCTGCATAAGAGAGTTCATACTGGAGAAAAACCTTTTCTGTGTCTTGAATGTGGGAAATCCTTCAGCCATAGTTGGATGTTTAGTGCCCATAAGAAAATGCATGCTGGAGAAAAACCCTTTAAATGTCTTGAATGTGGGAAATCCTTTAGCTGGAGTGGATCCCTTACTGAACATAAGCGAGTGCATTCGGGAGAGAAACCTTTTGAATGTCATGAGTGTGGGAAAGCCTTTAGCCGTAGTGGCCAGCTTACCACACATAAGAGAGTACATACTGGAGAGAAACCCTTTGAATGTCCCGACTGTGGGAAAGCCTTTGGCTCCAGTTTTTATCTCACTGTACATAAGAAAATTCATAGTGGAGAGAAGCCCTTTGTGTGTAATGATTGTGGGAAATCCTTTAGCTGGAACAAATCCTTTACTCTGCATAAGAGAATCCATACTGGAGAGAAACCTTTTGAATGTAATGAATGTGGGGAATTCTTTACCTGGAAGGGCCAGCTTACTGAACATAAGAGAATTCATACTGGAGCAAAGAAACCTTTTGAATGTGATCAATGTGGAAAAGCCTTCAGGCAAAACTCCCACCTTACTGTACATCAGATAATTCATACTGGAGAGAAACCATTTGAATGTCATCAGTGTGGGAAATCCTTTAGGCAGAGTTCTCAACTTACTCGACATAAGAAAATCCACATTGGATAGAAAACTTTTGAATGTGACATAGGAAATCTTACCTGACAAATAGCTTTCTGGACATGAATATTTTATCACAGCAAAGAAATCTTTACATGTTTGTAATCAATGGAAAAACCTTCAAAGTTATACACTTTAATTCTATGTGAGGAACTCAGTAGACTGAATAATTTTAAATATACTACTTCTTTCACAGTGGAAAACAGTTTAAGAGAGCTCATACTGGAGAGAGAAATTTCAAATATCAAAATGGCATTTCCTTTCATGAAGTAGATATCTTATTGATCACAAAGAGAATTAAAATTGATTGATAGTGAGATAGAGAAATGATTTTAAGGCAGAAGGAAAGCCTTCAGCTACAGTTTTTGTGATATGAAGCATCAGAGAATTCTTACTGGAGAAATAACTTTTGAATAGTGGAGGCAGAGAATCCTTTTTCTGCCTTAAACAACTTACTGAATCTAAGAGAGCTCATGCTAGATCAAATAAATTATTTGAACGTCATAAATTTGGGAAAACCTTTTCACGACATTTTGAAAGCTTGAAGGTATTTCAGTTTCAATCTACTCCAGCCCACATATTAAAAAAAAAAAAAGTCCCATTGTGACATACTTGACAAAGTTACCCATTCTCTGACTTGACTTCCAAGGAGGGTGAATCCTCCACCTTGTTAGGTATTCTGTTCTACTTTTAGATAATCCTAATTGTTAGGAAGTTTTCTTATGAGAAATGGAGTGAATCTGATCTCTTTTCCACAGGACCGTGTATCAAAGGCTTAAAGACAGTAACTGGCCCCTTCCCTTCTCCTCCCCACACTAAACATGCCCAGACATCCTCAGTCCCTTCAAATGACACGGACCCAGGGCCCTTCACCATCTTACTTGCCCTTCTTTGGACCTTCTCCAACTGATCAGTGTGATCTTAAACCATGATGTCCAGGACTGAATACAATCATATCATAAAAGGCCTTATGATGACAGAGTACAATGGGGTGATCATTTTCCTGTTCCTATAAATCACATTCCTCTTAATGCAGCCCAAGATTGTTCTGGCATATATATATATATATATATATATATATATATATATATATATATATATATAT
>JAJPUD010002924.1:247854-283648 GCA_023553655.1 Myrmecobius fasciatus
AAGTCTACTACATGTTAATTAAGTTAAAATACTTGACAAATTGAATATGTGTATACATATTTTTACAGTTATCTTGCTGTGCAAGAAAAGTCAGATCTACAAGAAAAAAAATCAGATAAAGGAAACAATGCAAGCAAACATCAATAGAGATCATGGAAATGTTATGTTGTAGTCTACATTTCATATCCCTCTCTCTGGGTGTATATGGCTTTCTTCACTGAACAATTGGAACTGGTTTGAAACATCTCATTGTTGAAGAGAGCCATGTCCATCAGAATTGATCATCATATAGTCTTGTTGCTGTGTACAATGATCTCCTGGTTCTGCTCATTTCACTCAGCATCAGTTGAAGTAAGTCTCTCCAGGCCTCTCTGAAATCATCCACACTTTTCCCCATTCTGGTTCTTGGATTTCCTCAAAGATGCATGCCTCTTTAATATACAATATTAATATACAGTATACAATATACAATATTATTCTCCTATTCTTCCTTCCCCCCATTCTGAATAAGGCATGCCTTTATGAAGCCCTGATCCAATCATGGGCCTCATTTCATCAACTCAGGAATACCTTTAAAGTCAAATTTTCCTTGTGCAAAACTTCTAGTTTGGAATTTCTTGTTCTCTAGATGTTGGTCATTTTATATAAATGACTTTTGAGGACATTAGTTTTACTACTGACCTTT
This sequence comes from Myrmecobius fasciatus, assembly GCA_023553655.1. Taxonomy (NCBI): domain Eukaryota; kingdom Metazoa; phylum Chordata; class Mammalia; order Dasyuromorphia; family Myrmecobiidae; genus Myrmecobius; species Myrmecobius fasciatus. The sequence continues at coordinate 248,540 of JAJPUD010002924.1, forward strand.
TTGGATTTTGTGTCCTGTGAATTTTCTATATATTTTGTCTAATCTTCTTTTAGGGGACTTTTCTATAAAATACCTAATGTGCAGGCCATGCCGAAGCATTTTTTAGTATAAATCTCTTTTGATTACATTTACAAAACACTTTTAATAGACACATTCTTTTTTTTTTTTCTTTTTTGCTGAGGCAGTTGGGGTTAAGTGACTTGCCCAGGGTTACACAGCTAGGGTGTGTTAAGTATCTGAGGTCAGATTTGAACTCAGGACTTCCTGACTTCAGGGCTGGTGCTCTATCCATTGCACCACCTAACTGCCCCAATAGACACATTCGTATCAGCATTTGTTAAGTGTACTGCTCTGTCCAGGAATTTTACACGTCATATAGATACGGTCCAGGAACCCAGATACAATGTTCAAGACCACCTTAGTTAGGTGTTTACTTCCCAAATCAAATTTCTCTTCAATATCCCTTTTCTTCATGGCCAAAGTGAAGAAAATACAACTTGTATCCCTCTGATCTTCAGTTTCTTGCCTTTAACTTCAATTATTAGAAATACTTTTTAGGTTCCTTCTAATAGTGTCATTTGTCATTCACCTAAAATGGAAATTTTAATGAGCAGAAGAGAATTCATATTGGAGGAAAGTCTTTCAATGTTATGAATATGGAATGCTAGACTGTACATCTTACTGATCATGGAATTGGTAATGGAAAATCCTTTAGGTACAGAATAAGCACACTGTACATTACACTGCTCTGGTAGAGAGTAATACTTTGACTACAATTAATATGAAAGCTGATCCACTTTGCTTGACTTTACAGTTATCTGTAGAATCAAGAATTAATTTTTGAAAGGTATTCAGAATTACAGAATCATAAACTTGAAGCTGGAAGGGACCTCAGACTCCATCTAGTTTAATCCATCATTTTTCATGAGGAAACTGACTTGCCCAGAGTTATATAGATGTGAGTAAGTGAAAGGGATACAATTTGATGCAGGTCTTATGACTCCAAAATAAGTGCTCTTTCTGCTGTTTCAGTTTGAAACCATCTATTCCAACTCCCCCATTATCTATTATTTGCTCTCAAGTGTCACTAAGTGGTCCTGCATGGAGTTTCTGCTCAAAGATCTCCAGTGAAGGAAAACCCCATCAAAGGCAAAGCCCCAACCGATAGTTATGAGTACTTACGATAAACAGAAAAAAAAATACAACATTCACATGAAAGCTCTACAAATACTTAAAAAACTAATTTCACATCCTCTCTAAACTTTTCCAATAGTATAATCATACCCTGGCATGTCAATTAGTCTTTTTATTGCATGATATTTAACTTTCTTGCTGTCTTCGCCACTTGCTTTTGGCCACGCTCTAGATTGTCTTAAATAATCCTTTCTAGACTCCCTAGAACCAAGCAGAGAACTCTAAATGAGGTCTTTTCAGACCAATACAGTAGAACCATCACCTCTCTCATTTTGGATACAGAACCTAACCGTACATTAGTATGTAACAAAACCACGAGGAAAAAAAAATACAAGCAAACAACAAAAAGGTGAAAATCCACATTCAGTCTCTCTAGTTCTCTCTCTGGATGTGGATGGCATTTTCCATCCCAAGTCTTTTGGAATTGAACATATATCTTTTTATCCTTGTGAATATTGAGGGTCTCCCATATTTATATACCATATAGTCTTTTAGAGCACAACTTGTTTCTTAAACAATAAGAAAAGCAATTAGATCAGTTATGTCTCACCACACTGCCCTGGGGCTTGATGGGATCTGTATTTTTCTGTTACCTTCTAGGGAAGTTTATGAAGTGAGTTGTTCAGTTCTTGTAGTATGCAAGATGATCCAAGGGAATGTGGAAAGAAAATATTGAAATCTCATTTTATCTATTTTGGCAATTGAAAAAATGGCGAGTAATATAGTGCAATTCCTCAGAAACTTGTAGCAGGATTGAGTACATTCAGAAGATGGAGTTGTCCCCCACTCGCCCACGCAGTCTCTCTGGAGGGTCAGGTAATCCCTCTATTGCTCTAGCCACTTAAAAATCTGGAGAGTGCCCACCCAGTCACCAGCTGGATTTTGCTCCAGGGTTCCATGTTCAGTTTCCTCATTTACATGCCCACAGCCACCTCCCCATGAAGCCCCCAAACATATGTGGGGTTTGTGCTCTAAATGACACTGATTGGGACTGCTTTGAGTGGGTGGTTTGTTCCAATAGGTTCTGCTCGGAAGACCCAATAGATCATCCTAGGTTCATTTGTAGCCACAAGATGCTAAGGAGTTGTGTTTCTTGGGGTGGGGAGAAGGGGCTCTTCAAAGATCTGGATATGCTCTGGAGTGTTACACCCATGGTCTTCAGGGTCCTGTCCTCCCCTTGGTCATGCAGGGCTGAACTTTATTCATTTCAGCCATGTTCAATTCTTTAAGACCTTATTTGGGGTTTTCTTGAACCAGATACTGGAATGGTTTGCCTTTTCCTTCTCCAACTCATTTTACAGGTGAGGAAATTGAGCCGAACAGAGTCAAATGATTTGCCTAGGGTCACTTAGCTAGGAAGTGTCTGAGGTTGGATTGGAACTCAGGTCTTCTGCACCCCAGGCCCAATGCTCTATCCACTGTCCCAACCAGCTGCTAAAGGTTTCAACACCCACTCCTTTCTCCTCCCTCCATTGTGCCCACTCCAGTGACCTTTCCCTGCTTTGGAACTTTTCCTCAGTGGCCAAAAGCAACTGCCAAATAAAGCGTTTGGCTCTAAGGACCAGTCAGTCTGCCTTTATTAAGCACCAACTGTGTGCCTGGCAGTGTGCTAAATACCAGGCACGGGGAATAGTATGGAATCCTCAAGATGGGTGTGCTTTAAGTTTCACAGTTTAAAAAATAGACATCGTGGGGAGCAGACTTTAGTAAAGGCCTTTGGGCCTGTCTGTTCCTGCTGGTGAATTCTGCTAGCAGGGTCTTTCACAAATAAAGTAGAAAAAGATGATTATTCCTTGATGGTCTCTGTCTGTCATTGCAGATAAGAACTACATAAGAGAAAGGGATGTACAAAAAGAGATACTTCAGGAAGCATTTATTAATTATATGTGTGACACCCCCCCTCCCTCAGTCTACAAATTTTAAGCCCTGAACTGTGAATTCACACAGACGAATGCTAAATGGAGTTTCCATTTTGTTAGAGGAAAATAGATGTACACACATTATATATACAAAATAAATACAGAGTAATTTGGCAGAAGAAGTCTGGAGGCAGAGTATAAACAATGAGAATGCCAAAAAGGCTTCTTGTAGGAATTGACATTTCCAGGAACTACGGACATTTTTCTTCTTGAGGAGCAAGGTGGTGGTAGTGATTGTTTTAGGATTAGGGAAGAAAGCACAAATGTAATGAGTACAGAGTAAAACTTTATTTTCAACTAATCATCCTTAAGTGTACTGCTCTGTCCAGGAATTTTACACGTCATGTAGATATGGTCCAGGAACCCAGATACAATGTTCAGACTACCTTAGTTAGGTGTTTACTTCCCCAATCAAATTTCTCTTCAATATTCCTTTCCTTCGTGGACAAAGTGAGGAAAATACAACCTGAATCCCTCTGATCTTCAGTTTCTTTCAGTTTTAGAAATTTTATTTTTTGGGGTGTTGTTAATTATAATCTGAATCTTTTCTTTTTAAGCTATAACAACTACTAAAGCAAGGTATTAAAATAAACTAAACTTTGAACTGGACTTTTAAATTATTTTATCACAAAGTGTTAAATCAAGTTTTTGAAAAATAATGAAGTATTTCTATTACATTTTTTCACAAAAAAACTATGAGGGCAAAAGGTTTTTTGCACTATTAGCAATATTTAAAAATTTATTTTATATTTATCTTTAAATTTTTATGTTATTTGTGTAATTATTAGTACAACAGTGGTGTGGGGTGTGTGTGTGTTGGAGGGCTTGGTCAAAAATTTTATCCACCAAGATGTATGGTCAAAAAAATTTGGAGACCACTTTTAGAGAAACTGAGAACTGATTCTTTTTTGATAGTGATTTTAAATCATTCTTTCAATACACATTTATCAAATATTTATTGTTCAGAGTACCATTCTAGGCTTGGGAAGAAATACTGATTTTCTATTAGCCAATTGCTATCCTTAAGTTATTGTCCACAAATAACCTGTAATAGTGTCCAATTTAATCAATGTAGATACTGCTGTTTATGATACTCTTCTATCACCTTTTTGAAGTTTCTGTATTTTTTTTAAAATGCATTTTCCTGCAGCCATTCTTAGCTAGTCAAATTTATGGACTTTAGCATTAGACTCATAAACCTTAACATTTTTTGTGATTCTTGGAGAGTCTCTGATTTTGCTCTACTCTGGCTCCATAGATGTTCCCCACACATAAAATTACATTTGCCCCCTTTTGTCTTTGTATGAGTTGCTCTCATGTATTGTTTCAAGATAGGGCTCAGGTCCTATTTCCTACCCAAGGCCTTTGCTCACCAGTCATTGTTATAACTTTCTACTTATTGAAATTTCTCAGTATAACTGTGTGTGTATTTCTTATTTCCTTGTCTTACATGTGTGTAATCTTCCAGTAGACTGTAGCTCCTTGAGGGCAGAGACAATTTAATTTCTATCTATTATCCCCAGTGCCTAGTATAATGTCTTACACATAAGTTTTTAATAAATGTTAAGTGAATTAAATTGATTTATGTCCTGGTGGTTTATTATTTAAAACAGTGAAAAGTACCATTTCAGCTGCTAAATAAAGAGGCCAGTCAAGTCATCCAAAATGGGACCAGACCAGAATCTTATGTCAGTCATATGGTATTCTGCAATTCTGTTATTCTTTGGAACGATATGCTCTCTAGAATGGGGCAACGGGATATCTCTGTGGATAATGTGCTGGGCTTGGGGTCAGGAAAACTCATTTTCATGAATTCACATCAAATCTCGGGCACACTGTGTAACCATTAACAAATCACTTAATTCTGTTTCCCTCAATTCCTTTAATTTTTTATGAAAGTGGTTTTCAGATATCCTTTCTTTTTTTTAATTATTATTAAAGGTGGTTTTTTTTAACAGAACATGAGTGATTTTTCTACATTGAACTTTGCAAAACTTTTTTTTTTGTTGTTCCAAGCTTTTTTTCCTCCTTCCCCCCACCCTCACCCCTAGATGACAGGTATTCTAATACATGTTAAATATTAAATTATATGACAGAGCCAGCATATGTATACATATCTATACAGTTATCTTACTGCACAAGAAACATCAGATTTAGAAAGAGAGAAAAAAAAAACCTAAGAAAACAAAATGCAAGGAAAATGCTGTGTTGTGGTCCACATTCAGTTCCCACAGGCCTCTCTCTGGATGTATATGACTATCTTCATCGCTGAACAATTGGAACTGGTTTGAAACATTTCATTGTTGAAGAGAACCATGACCATCAGAATTGATCATCGTATAGTCTTGTTGCTTCTGTGTATATCTCCTGGTTCTGCTCATTTCACTTAGCATCAGTTATGAAAGTCTCTCCAGGCCTCTCTAAAATCATCCTGCTGGTCATTTCTTACTCCTTTCTTTTTTAAAATTAAAATTTTTGTTTTTATTTTCAGTTCTAAAGTCTCTTCCTCCTGCCATCCTTTACTCCATACATTAGGAAGGCAAAAAAAAAAAAAAAAAAGATACCTTATACACCTATGAAACCAGACCTATTCTCAATTAAGCATAAACTTTATTTTTCAGAAAGAAAACTAAGTGTAGCACTGAGAAAATAATCTCTGGGATTCTCCAGCTGGATGTGAGGGGCATAAGTGAAATTAAAAGGAATTTATTCACCTCAGCCAAAATAGTAGCTGTCCCAGTTGATGATGACTCTCCATACTTAGTTCTTCAGACCACTGTCAATTCTCCCACTCATACTTGGAACCTTTCTAGCTTCTAGACTTGCCAAAGTGTATGTTTCCTGGGGCCAACCTTGAAGAATCCATAATCTTTTCCATGCCTTTAAGATAGAATTCAAGTTGAACCTCACTCACATCAAGGGAAGCCCAGGAAGATTTACAAGCCGTAGGTTCTACCCGGTGAAAGGAGAAGAAACAGGAATGAAATGTCTTTTCTCTTAGACAAATGTAGAAATAGAACCACATTTTGGGTGGAATCAGACATGTGGGAATTTAATTTGCTTGAACACACACATTATGTATATGGATATATACATATATATGTGTATGTATATTACATATATGTTTATAAGAGGAATTTTGTTTTTCTGGATTTCTCAATTGGGGGAGGTGGGGGAGAGAGCATGTGGATCTAAAAATGAAATAAAATTTAATTAAAAAAAAAGAAAACATAGAACTAGTCAGTTTTGTTTGCTTCAGCATCAGTGGTTGAAGCATCGACTTGTATTACCATGATTTTGAATAGTTTGCCTTGGATTTGAAGAGAAGTCATTTGGTCATTTTAGAGATTTTATTCTCTAGTACTGCTTTTCTCCTTCATTTATTGACTGTGAGGTTTACTCCATTTCTTTTCAGGGAGTCTTGCCCACAGTAGTATATGTAGTGATCACCTGCATTAAATTCACCTGTTGCTGTCACGTCCACTTGAGTTCACTGACACCCATGATGGTGATGTTTAATCTTTCCATCCCCTCTCTGACCACATCCAGTTTACCTTGGTCCGTAGACACTACATTTCAGCTTGCTGTGCACATTGATCTTTCCAGCATCACACATTCCCTCTGTTACCGAACGATCTGCAGCTCAGCTTGCTTTGGGCTTTGGGGGCTACTCTGAGTGGTCCTCTGCTCTTCCCTTCTAGCATACTGGACACCTTCAGACTTGAGAGTCTTCTAATAGCATCTCTTTAATAATTTTAGCACCTCTCTACTATCACTGTCTGTCTTGGGAAATCCTGCACAGCATAGCTCATAATTTCACTGACAAACCCTTCCACCATGACAAGGCAGTGATCTGAGAGGGGTATGACACATAGTAGGTGCTTAATCGATTGCACATTGTAGACACTTATTAAATAGCATATTAAGAAACTGGATCAAACTGTCTGGAAAAGCCATATCCTCTGAACAAATGAATGAATGAGTGAAAAACCATTTTATTAATATCAAACATTGGGCTAAGCACAAGGATACAATAATCAAAAACAATATTTCAAGTACTATTATCTTTATTTTATTGGTGGCAGGATTGAATCTGAGCATTAAGTGATTTGCCAATGGTCAACACAAAGTAAGGATTATATAAATGAATCCAAGTCAATAAATTAATAATTAAGATATAATTCATTAAACTCCTATTACACAGCAGCAATATGCTCTGCCCTAGGAATAAAAAGATAGAATTGAAATAGGCCTTGTCTTACAGCTTCAAGGCAAAAATCTTGGAAAAAGGATTAGATGATAATGTCCAGAAAGGTCTCTTGAAGTATTAAGGCACAGAGACTGACCTAAAGCTGTGCCTTCGCTGCTCTCAAATACATCAACATTAGGTAAAACAGACGTGGGAGATGTGTCCTCAGGGGAAACTAGTTAAACATAGATTTAGGGATATTCTGGACAAGACTGGCTTGGTGTGCATGTGCATCTTTGTTTTACAGCCAAATAAAAAATTAGACATAGTACATTTAAGACTATGTATGTTTGCTGGTATATCCATGTTGAGGGGAAGGCCAGAGTTTTCACTGTCTTACAGCTAGCAAATCACTCCAGTATGCCTGCCAAGAAACCCCAAATGGAGTCACAGAGTCAGACACAGTAGAAAAATGACAAATAAGACAACACAGCAGAGATGGAAAGGACCGCTCACTTTCTTGCTTGGAGAAAACTGATAATAAGAGGCTCCGCTCTCTTTGATAGTGCAATGACTTATCAATTCAAACAATATGGCACAAAGATGATGAAAAATTGAATGGGAGGAAACGAGCAATTTGGGATTGGCTTGGGGGAAATGGGCATTGGTGGATCCAAGCACTTTCCTGAAACCAAGGGGTATCTTCTTAGTGTCAATATTCTCTGGGTCCTGAGAGATGGCTATGAGTCCTAGAACAGCACAATTTCCAAGGAATTAATTACAAACTGCTTCTGGAAGAATAGAAAGGAACATGGTGGGCATGAGCAAGTGCAAAAATGGTGGGTAAAAGATATCGATCCTTGAGAATTAAGCAAGCCCTGGATATTGATAAGCACTCAGAATACAAATACAAAAAATAAGGGAGAGGATTCTGGGAAGATGGCCGAGTAAGTTGGTAAATTTTAAGCTCTCTCAATTTCCCCCACAAGTAAAACAGATTTGTGCCTCAGGGCAAACATAGACTGGTGAAAAATCAAGGAGACTTGGGGTAGAACAGGGGACCTCCTGATACAACCTGACAAGATCTGAAGAAGGACCCCTGCTGGAATTAACCTGTCTGAAGTGCAGAATGTCCAGCTCCTCAGAAACATCAAGGAGGGACCCCCTAGGGCTAGCTGAGTGTAGCTGGAGCCTCAGCAGGAACCACATGGACTTTCAACAAGGTCTGAGCCCAGGAGGATGAAGTGAACCTTGGCTGATTGGGAACATCAGGCCCAGCTCTGCTGCACAGATGCAGCACAATCACAAAACACTTTTCACACAAATAAAGTCTGATCTAAACAAATGGAAAAATATCAGTTGTTCAGAGGTAGGCTAAACTAATATAATGGAAATGATAATTCTATCTAAATTAGTCTACTTATACAGTGCTGAGCAAAATGCCAAAAATTATTTTCTAGTGCTAGAAAAAATAACAAAAAAATTCATCTGGAAAAATAAAAGATCAAGAATATCAAGGGAATTAATGGAAAAATGCAAAGATTGGTGGCCTAACTGTACTTCATCTAAAACTGCATTATAAAGCAGCAATAATCAAAATCATTTGGTACTGGCTAAGAAACATCAGTGGACTAGATTAGGTTCACAAGACATAATAGTCAATGGCCATAGTAATCTGTTTGATAAAGACTCCAGCCTCTGGGATAAAAACTTTACTATTTGTCAAAAATTGCTGGGAATGCTAGAAAATAATATGGTAGGAACTAGGGATAGACCAACACCTCACACCCTTACCAGGAGAAGATTGAAATGGATACATGATTTATACATAAAAGGTGATACTATAAGCAAATTAAGAGAGCAAGGAATAGTTTACCTGTCAGGTCTTAGGAGAAACAAAGAATTTATGATCAAAGAACTAGAGAACATTATGAAATACAAAATGGATAATTTTGATTACATTAAATTAAAAAGCTTTTACACAATTAAAACTAATTGGCTAAGATTTGAAGGGAAGCAGAAAGCTGGTACAGCCAATGTTTCTGATAAGGGCCTCATTTCTAAAATATATGGAAATCTGAGTCAAATGTATAAGAGTACAAATCACAAACTGATAAATGGTTAAAGGATGTGAACAGACAATTTTCAGATGAAGTTAAAGACATGTATAGTCTTATGAAAAAAATGTTTTAAATCACTATTGACTGGAGAAATATAAATTAAAACAACTCTGAGGTACCACCTTACACCTCTCAGATTGGCTGAGATGATAGGAAAAGATAATGATAAATGCTGGAGGGGACAGGGGAAAACTGGGACTCTCATGCATTGATAGTGGACTTGAGAAATGATCCAACCATTGTGGAGAGCAATAAGGAACTATGCCCAAACTGGATCCTTTGAAAGAGATCATAAAAGAAGGAAAAGGATCCATATGTGCAAAAATGTTTATAGCAGCTCTTTTTGTGGTGGCAAAGAATTGGAAAATGAGTGGATGCCCATTAATTGTGTAATGGCCAAATAAGTGGTGATATATTAAAGTAATGGAATAATAGTTTTATAAGAAATGATGAACAAGCTGATTTCAAAAAAGCCTGAAAAGTTTTACATGAACTGATGCTGAGAAAAGTGAGCAGGATAAGGAAAACATTATACACAGCAACAGCAAGATTGTGTGATGATCAATTGTGACAGACAGAGCTCTTCTCAGCAATTCAATGATGCAAATCCAATATACAGGGAATGGAAAATTCCTTATGCATATAAGAAAGAACTATGGAACTTAAATATGGATCAAAGCATCCTGTTTTCATCTTTCTTTTATTTTGGTTTTTCTTTTCTAACATGATTCATATGAAAACATGATAAAAATGAATGTGTATATAATCTATATCAGATTGCTTCCTGTCTTGGAAAGGGGGAGGAAAAGAGGGAGAGAGAAAAAAAATTGGGAACTCAAAATCTTTTTTTTTTCATATTTTTCTTTGGAGGTTATACATGCACATCTACCCCCCCCTTTTTTTTTTTTACATATTTCCTTATGAAGCATGTTGGGGGAGAAAAATCAGAACAAAAGGGAAAAACCACAAGAGAAAGAAAAAAAAGAAAAAGAATAATAAAATAAACATAGCATGTGTTGATTTACATTTAGTCTCCATAGTTCTCTCTCTGGATGTGGAAGTTGTTTTCCATCCAAAGTTTATTGGGATTACTTTGGATCAGTGAACTCCTGAGAAGAATAAACTGTCATAGTTGATCATCTCCCAATCTTGCTGTTGCTGTGTACAATATTTTCCTGGTTCTGCTGTTTCGCTCAGCATCAAAGAAATCTTTCCGGGCCTCTCTAAAATCAGCCTGTTCATCATTTTTTATAGAACAATAATATTCCATTACTTTCATATCCCATAACATTCAGCCATTCCCCAATTGATGGACATCTACTTATTTTCCAATTCTTTGCTACCACGTAAAGAGCTGCTACAAACATTTTTGCACATATGCAGCCTTTTCCCTCTCATGATTTCTTTGGGATACAGTGGAACTAAAAATCTTACAAAAATGAATGTTGAAAAGCATGTTTACATGTATTTGGAAAAACAATATACTATTAAAATAAAATTTTAAAAAAGATTTTTATCACAAACTACTTCTAGGACTGGGAATAGGTAATGCAGCTTTCTCCAAAGGAGAAATTTGGAGCCCTTTGATTTAATAAATAACATCTGAATTGCATCTAATGAAGCAACAGGTTTTGATTGTGGTAGATAAATTAATGAAGAAAAGCACTTAGGTTGAAATTAACTCATAGCATCGGAAGGTTTAAAGCAATATATTCAATTTGGGATATAATTAAAATGTAAAGGAAAGTTGGATGTTCTTCATAATGGATTTGAAAGATTTGGAAAGAGAAATAAAGGTTGGAGGGGAGATGTGGGAGGTAGATATGATGTTTGGGGTTTGAAAGGGAGGCCCACCTGTGTAAGTTTGCTGCAAAGCTACAAGGTCCAGGAACAGTAGTTCCCAGTGCCCATGTGCCAGCTTCAGATGGGTAAATTTGGCTTCTGCTGAAGGAGAAAGATTGAGAATGAAAATTTGTGTTGCTTGATTTGAAAGCCAAGGCAATTACTGAGGAGTAGGAGAAATTTGATAAGTGTTCTTAAGTGATAATTGGAGTCGAGTAGTGTCATTTTAAAAATAAGTATTAGTGGGGAAGGATTGTGGGAAGATGGCAGAGTAGGTCAGAAAAATCTAAGCCCTCCAGATTTTGGCCACAAAAAACAGACAAAATTGTGCCCTGCGGAGAGTGTAGACCGGTGGGAAACAAATAAGACTTGGGGCAGAACAGGGGTCCTCTAAGCACTCCAAGAAAGATCCCTAGATTAAGATGCATAAGGGCCCCCAGGCCAGTTCTGCAGACTGAAAGCAAAAGCCCCTGGCCAGGCTGCAGAGACCCCCAGGGGGAGGAGGGCAAGGCTGCTGCTGAGACCTTAATTAAAGCCTTGGGGTGGGGGGGAGGGGGAAATGGGCTGCTGAGAGCACCTGGGGAGAGCCCTGGGGCTAACTGGGTTTAGAAGCAGCCTCAAGCCTAACCACAGTGACTTTCACTTCTGGGACTGTGAGAGAAGTGAGGGTCTGGGTTCGAGAAGCTAAAGGACGCAGCTGGGTGGCAGAGATGGGACCCTGGGCTAGAAGGACCAGCAAGGGTAAGGGCAGAAGCAGGGAGGTAGGGATGATGCAGGATGTGGGAGTTTTTAGGAGGGGGGAGTTCTGGGTTTGGGGTTCTAGGTCAGAAGGGAGAGCTGAAGGAGAGCCTAAGGCCAGAGGCATCATCTCCCCCAACCCCCCTTGTTACACTGATAAGAAAGAAAGGGAAGGAAGGAGCTAGATGGGGGGGGGGGGGCGGCGGCTCGGGGAAATAGAGGACTGGTCCTGGAGTCAGGAAGACCCGAATTCAAATATGGCCTCAGACACAATCCTGTTTGACCCTGGGCAAGTCACTTAACCCCAATTGCCTCACCAAAATAATAATCATCATAATGATATATTTTTTTAAAAAGATCAGGCAAAGGAGAAAGAAGCTAACTATATAAAGATATTATGGGAATAAGGCAGGCCAGGGTTCATTTTCAGAGGAAGATATTGAAGTAAAAAAGGCCTCTCCTATTCCAAAGACTAACGTTAAATGGTTACCTCCCCCAAAATTTTTTTCTATAGAAGAACTCAAAAAAACTTTAAAAATCAAAAGAGAGAGAGACTGAGGAACAACAACAACAACAAAATTAAGATTATGAAAAGAAAGACAACCAATTAGAAAAGGATATCCAGAGTCTTAAAAAAAATAACTTTAAAAATTAGAATTGGGCAAGGGGAAGCCAGGGAAGTTATGAAAGACCAAGAAATAATAAAAGAAAGACTACCTGAAAGATAGGACCAAAAAAAAAAAGAACCTTAATTCAATAATACAAGAAATTAAATTGTGCTGAAATGATAGAATAAGAAGGGAAAGTAGAAATAGAAAAAAAATCCATTAATCAAAGGATATCCTACAAGGAAAACATATAAACATCTTTGCTAAATTTTAAAATCCCCAGAGCAAAGAGAAAATTTTGCAAATTCCAAGAACAAAAACAATTCAAATATGCTGGAGCTACCATTACAATTACACAGAATTTATGAGTGGCAACAATGAAAGAAATAAAAGACTACATGTCCTGGAATACTACATATCAAAAAGAACTAGGATTGTGACAAAAAATATTATATCCAGCAAAATTAAGTATAATGGAAAAAAACGGAGATTCAGTGAACTGTCAGATTTTCAGAATTTTGTCTCAAACCTGAACTCAACAGAAAATTTAACATATAAAAGCCAGCATCAAAGACTAATTTCAAGGGATTCAGTAAGGACAAACTGCTTATGTTTAATGGGTGGAACTGTAAACCATATGTCTAAGACTGACATTAGAAATTGGGTAGTCCAAAAGAAAGAAGGGGGTATAAAAGAAAGTATGATGTAACAGTAAAACGATTTGGAAAAGGCAAAAATAGTAATTGTGCTATATGAATGAGATGTGAGAACGAGAATCCACACAGAGGATTTAGATGGGGGGAGGAGCTGATAGTTCTGAAAACCATCTCACGTCTGGAATGGGTTAAAGAGGGAATAAATGTGCCAAGAAGGGTTTTAGCACCCTCCAAAATCTATAAAGAAATGAGGGAAAAGGGAATATGATTAGATGGGAATAGAAGGATTTGTAGATTATCAGAAGTGAGATAAGCTGTAGATCCTTGGGAATGAGATAAAGAACGAAGGAGAGGGTGAGGGGAGAAGAGAAGGAAGGGATCCATTGTGGGGGCGAGGGGAATTGCAGGTTAAGTAAAAGCAAGGCAAGTTAAGGAAGAGAAGTAAAGTAGAAGAATTAGCAAGGATAGAAAATAAAAGATACACAAGCACAATAACAATGATCAGAAGTAGAATTTATTAGGAAAAAATCATTGATCTCTAAGTCAAATTTGAAAAAGAATCAAGAGAAAAATCTACATTACATGTCAAGCCATATTAATATTTAGATATATACACATAAATATGTATGTATGTATGTGAATATATATCAGTATGTATGTGTATGTACATAAATATATCTGTGGTTAACTGTAGTCTGCTTGCTATTGGTGGGGGAGGAAAGGAGGAAAAAAAAAAAGAAATGCACTGCAGAAAACAAAACCCTTCAAGGAAGCAAAAAAAGATGGACAGTCATGAATACAATGTATTCTATTATTACATATGCTTTCTTGAAATAGAAATTTATTGTTACATATTTCGAATCCCCGTGATGTTCTGCTGGGCACGTGACAATGGTTTTTTTTTTCTTTTTCTATTTTGTTTTTTCTTATTCTGCAGATAAATTTCAAATAAAAACATTTTTTAAAAAAGAAACTAATCAGTATTAGTGGATTAGGTGGAATAGTGAATCCCATGCCATGAAATGCTTCGAATAAATAGCCCTTATGTAAAATATATTAAATAATTGGAGTTATAAAGTAAGGTTCTATATAATACCATTTGGAAAATAGATCCAGGTGTAATTGAATTTATCATCCGCGGGACTACTTTTCCCACAAGTCACTGCCCGTATTGCTGCCTCCTATCCAGACCCTGGACTGCTCTTGGTCAGTTGCCATGGAAACCGTCGCCAAGGAGGAATAGGAGGGAAGGGGCCAAAATTGTCGGAGATGGGGCCGGGACCACCTGAGGATGACTTCGGATACCTGTTGTCCTCTCTTCCTGGCCTGGTGAGAGGGGCCACCGCCACCCCTTGTCCCTCCCCTTCTCCCCTTGCTCGCTCCCCGCCGCTGTCGTGGCGACGCCCACCCTCTTCCTTCATCCTCCTCCCTTCCCTTCTTCCCTTTATTTTTCCCTCCCTTCTTCCTCCTTTCCCTCTCTTCCCTCTTCTCTCTTTTTCTGCCCTTCTTTCCCCTTCCCCACTTCCTATTTATCCCTAGCCGATCATCCCATTGCGATCATCCCTTTCCCCGCTCATCCCCATCCCCTTCCTATTTCTTTCGTCTCCCCACCCGTCTCCTCTTTCAACTCTCTTTTCCCCGTCTCCTCTTCCTTCCCCCTTCCCTCCCTTCATCTTTTCTTCCCCTTCCCCTTTTCCTCCCCTTTTTACCCCTCCTATCCCTTAACTCTCCTGCCCTTCCACTCCCCCTTCCCCTCCTCCCTTCTTCCTTTTCCCCTTCTCCCTCTTGCCTCTCCTCCTCCCCCTCCCTTTCTTTCCTCCTCCCACCTCCCCCCCTCCTTTTCCTCCTTCCTCTCTTCCTCCCTTCCTGTCCATTCCAGACTGCTCAGGTCCCCCACTTCTCTTTGGATCCATATTCTAGAATTAGGGCCCTCTGCATGGGAGGATTCCCGCGGGAGCTGACTCCTCAGATGACCCCAGCCTCTGAGCCTGAGCTTCGGGGGGGAAAGGGCATGCAATGGTATTTATTCACTCATTCATTGATTGTGTCCATCCCTAATATTACCCTGGGCTAAACCTGGGCCCCAGAATTTCAAGGGGGGGGTGGGAAGCGAGGATGGTCTGGTTGTCTGGGGCCACGTTTCCCTAGATCCACGGCCACTCTTCAGTCCCTAGATAGCAAAGCTGACCCCTCCTCTCATGGAGGGCGCGGGGGGGGGGGGCGCGCAGAAGGGATTCCTCGGTAAGAACCCGGCTTGGGGAGCTGAGTTTTGAATCCTGGCTGTGCCGTGATAGACACTAGATGGCCCTTTCCCCTTCTCCTGGAAGCAGGGGAGCTAGAGTTGTGCCCCCCTTTCCTTCTGATCTCAGGACCTCTATGGGGGTGGGGGCCCAAGGAAATGCTAGCCTCTCACCTTTGCTCTCTGCTTCCCAGCTTTGCCTCTGAGGACTCTGATCTTCCCCGAGAGAGAAGCTTTTGGAAGAGAATGGTTCCGATCAACCCGCCAGCCAGGGGCCAGGTTAGTTTGGGGTTCTCTTATCTGCTCAAATGATACCCAGATTCTCAGAGTTTGGGATCACTTCTGGTCCATATGCCAGAACCTAGGAAACTGGGTCCCTGGTGATGGGCGCCGGCCTCTCTCCTTGGGGGATGCTTCCCCGGGACTGCAGGTGTCAGTCAAGTCACTAAGCCTCAATTTAGTGCTTCCTATGTGCGGGGCACGGGCGTAGCACAGGGGTCCCCCAAAAAGGCCAAATTCGGGTCCCTGCCCTCCTGAGCCCCCTGCGTAAGTGGAGAGGTAACACGCCTTCGGCTGCTGCTACGCCGCTGCCCAGCCGCCGCCCACCCCCCTCCTGCTGCCGCTCGGCTCGGGCTGCCCGCTCCCCCGCCCTCCCCTGCTCCCTGCTCCTGCCGTTCCCTCGCCCGCCGCTCCCTCCTCTTGCTGCTAGCAGCCCCGCCCCCACAGCCACCACCGCTGCCCTGCCTGCCCCCCTCTCCGGCTGCCCGCTGCTGCCCCGCCTCCCTCGCTTCTCCCAGCCTGTCGCCTAGGCTGTCACTTCGTCTTCCCCACTCCTTGGGCTGTCCCCCTCCCCCCAGGCTGCTCCTGTCCCTGCCCCTACCTCAGCTGTCAACCCCTCCCCCCTCCGCTGCTGCTCCTCGCCTCCGCCCCGACAGTGGCCACAGTGCAGCCGCCGCAGCTGTTCTGCCGCCGCCGCAGCCTCGGCTGTCTCCCCCCTCCTCCCCAGGCTGCTCCTTGTCCCCCGCCCCTGGCTCGGCTGTCCCCCCCCCCATAGACATACACACAGCCTACTGCTCCTCCCCTCGGAGCCGGGCTGAGGCCCGCTGGGCTGCTCTGCCGTGGCCTGTGTCCGGCCCGCCACTGTCCGCCGCAGCCGCCTGGGGTAGCAGCCGGGTCACCCCGGAGTGGCGTGGGGCAATCTGAGCCGAGCGGGGCAGGGCTCCCTCGGTGGCGTCTGGAAGGTGAAGGGAGAGAAGCCGAGAGGAAAAGCCACCCGGGGAGCAAGCTCGGGGGTCTGTAAGCGAACCTCTGGCGGGCGCTCTGCGCCCGAGGGTCTTCCCGTCTGAGCCGGGGCTTTTCTTTGCGGACCTTTCTGTGTGTCCAGGCTTCCTCACGGGATGGGCCTCGGGGAGCCCTGGCGAAGGTTCTGCCGCAGGTTCTGCCGCCGCGTCTGCCGCCGCGTCTGCGGGTGTCCTGCTCTGACCACTGGGCGGCAGGCTCTGGAGAGCAGGGAGAGGCCGGCGGCCTTGCTGGGGCCACACACACAGACACACACACACAGACACACACGCACACACAGACACACACGCACACGCACACGTCTGGCCTCCCCTCCCTGCCGACCCGGGCCTCCGTGAGAACAAAGGACAAGCAGGGTTTGCAGGGCGGGCGCAGCTTCCCCTCCTCTGCCCCCCCTCCCCGCGGGCCCTGTGGCTCTTCAGACCCGCTGCTCTCTGCCCAGGCAGGGCTGTGCACGGACTTCTTTGCATTACACCCCGTCCCCCATGGCATCCAAGTTCCCAGTGGGCCACGCCTTTGGCTTTCCTGGTACGCCCTGGAGTACAGTCTTACGCAAGCTCCGTAGCCTGCCGTGACTGAGCCCCTCATTTTGAAAACCCGAGGTGCTGAGGTTCTGCACCAAATAATGAGATCGGGGCAGCAATTCCTAGTTCAAAATAGGAGTCACCAGGCACATGGCAAGAGTTCCCCGCAGTACCTTTATTTATGGGAAGAGGTTACAGACAAAAGGAAAAGGTAAAATAGCCCCTGGGAGCAGTAAAAGTAAAATAGAATCAGGAGGGCAGATAATTAGCAATTTTTAACCATTAATGAGGGACTTGGACCTGAGTTAAAATCCAATCTGGGACACCACACTTCCTAGCCGTGGGACTTTGGGCAAGTCATTTAACCCCAATTGCCTCAGGGGAAAAAACAATTAGAAGAAAAAGACAAGTTCTTCAGTGGAACTTACTCGGGAGAAAGTGAATGTGCCCCGGGGGGGGGGGGAATATTATGTCATTAATTAGCAATCCACCTAGTTACCCAGGACTTCATTTTCCTATTAAATCTTTCAAAAAGTGGGTTGGGGGTGTGTGTGTCCCTAAACAGAAGGGAATCTAGGAGACTACCACTGAACTTTTAGAGACCAAATACAGAGACACTTGTTAAGTAATGTCCAGAAGCTGGGAGTGAAATAGAGTGACCTAGGGAAGGGAGTGTTTGAGCCCCAAATTTGGTAACACCACAGGGGTACAAAGCTGGTTACCAAGGCACAATGGCAGAGATTAGCACGGGGCCCCACTCAGAATATTTTGTTGGAGTTCATTCACCAATCAATTCCCCTTAAACAAATGGGGCCCAAAGTCTCATTTTCTAAAGCTGCTTCCTGCTAGCTGAATCATTTTACAGAGTCCCAGTTTGGAGGGCTGTTAAGCTAAAGGGACTGATTGAAGCAGCATCTGGTGAATTCCGAGTCAGATCCCTGAAGCTGATCAATACAACTGATCAATACATGTTAATCATTTGAAGGTGAATTATCCAAAGCCTAGAAGAAAACAAACCTAACAAGTCGAAGCTAGGCTTACTATTATTATAAAGTGTCAGGCCTTTGGTACAAAAATGTTGGTTGAGGGGGTCTCTAATTGGGGACATTCTTCTTGATAGGGCCTTCTGCCTGTAGGAGAGAGAGAGAGAGAGAGCATTTGGAGGTGCTTTTGGGAAAGTGTGGTTAAAAGGCATATGATCAAAGTTCTCGACCTTCCCTGGTTTGCCAGGAAGATCAGACTTCTGTGAAGAACTGGTTGGGCATCATCTCTTAGTAGAGACCACTCCATGGGCAAGAAGAGGCTTTTTACTATATTTTTAGAGAAACTCAGAATTAAAAATTAAAAGAAGAGGGGGTGGGGTGGAGGTCTCGAGATCAGAGATCTCCATTTCCTGAGATCTCCACCAAGGGTAGGAGTATAAACAAAAGGCCTACTGCACAAACCTTTTTCTTAACAAGTCTTGGTTCAGTGTCTGTGAAGCTTGAACAATTACCTTTCAAAAAGCAGGGCGTGTGAGATTGAAACACCAGTCCACAAAGGAAAGGATAGTTCAAATGGAGTTGCAAAAAAAAAAAAAAAGAAAAAGTTTATTGCAAAAATTGCATTTTATTGAAGCCTGGTTTATAACCAGTAAAAATAATCTATTAGTAGATTGGTATAGTTAAATTCATCCAGATGGTAAAAAGACTATATTCCTCTTTCTTGCAGGGTCTGTCATATGATACAATGTATAGATTGGCCTGCAGTCTCTTTCATAGCTGCATTAGCTTGGTCTGTACATAAAGACATAGTACAAGCAGATGTTATTCCACATTAGCTTAAATACAATTCAATTTTGCATGAATATAATACAAAATACTCTATAAGTTAAGTTTTTAAATGATTTTAATTTTTATTTATTTTTAATAATTATAATACCATTTTATTTTTAAAATACATGCAAAGATAGTTTTCAGCATTCACCTTTGCAAAACCAAATTTTTCTTCCTCTCCTAGACAGCAAATAACCCAATATAAGTTAAAACATGTGCAATTCTAACCATAATTGTACCTTTGTCATGCTGCATGAGAAAAATCATATCAAAAGGGAAAAAAACACAAAGAAAAAAAAAACCAAGCAAACAGACAATAACAATGAAAAGATGAAAATACTATGCTTTTATCCATATTCAGTCTTCATAGATCTCTCTCTGGATGTGGATGGCATTTTCTACCCCCAATCTATTGGAATTGGCCTGAATCACCTCACTGTTGAAAAGAGCCACGTCCATCACAGCATCTCATTGTTGCCGTGTATAATGATCTCCTGATTCTGCTCATTTCACTCAGCATCAGTTCATGTAAGTCTCTCCAGGCCTCTCTGAAGTCATCCTGCTGATGATTTCTTATAGAACAAAAATATTCCATTACATTCACATTCTGTAACTTCTTCAGCCGTTTCCCAACTGAGGGGCATCCATTCAGTTTCCAGTTCCTTGCCACTACAAAAAGAGCTGCCACAAACATTTTTTCACATGTGGGTCCTTTTCCCTTTTTTATGATCTCTTTGGGATACAGACCCAGTAGAGACACTGCTGGATCAAAGAGTATGCACAGTTTGATAATCCCAAAGTTATATCTTCTAAGAAGACTGTTTACACTAAAATTCTCTACTTTCACTTACACTGCATTAGAATAGCAGTTGGTTTTCACAGGCTGTTGTGTCAAGAGCTCAGTGTTCTACATCGAGTTACATGCAGATCACTAGGCCCAATATTCATCTTAACCCTGTGATTTACACGTTTCAGATGGAAAAAAAAAGCAAGATCTCACATACTTGCCACTTGCTTTGAATATAGAAATTTACTATAAGAGATAAAAAACAGGGGCATGATTGTAACATCTAAAGCATCATCTTTACCTTTGTTTGACTTCAGGTATGAATCACAGATGACAACCAGACTTGTCCATTACAAACTTTTGCCAGATTTAGGAATAACTGGGTGGGGAACATTTCTATACAGAGGAACCCAATTGGGAAATAAATGTTAGAAGGCTCTGACCTTATGTACAACTCAAAAAGTTGTCTTTCCAGATTTTTCCCAGATGCAAACAAACCTCTGTCTGTACCTTCTGAGAAGTTGTGGCATTTCTCTGGAATGGTGGGTTTTCTGATTTAATGGTCCATTATCCACATTTTTATTCAAACTCAAAAGAAATAATATTAGTTATGGTCCCAAGAAATTTTCTCTCAAATAGTCAAGTCTCACATCAGAGGCTTCAGATCTAAAAAAAGAAGGTTTGAAGATCATTGTGTATAATCTAAATTATTTCAGGACTGATACTGGAGATGAGACTTGTAAAATAAAAGCAAATATTCAGTTAACACTGCATAAACATGTTATCCCTTTAAACAACAGAAGCGAGTCTCAGAAAGGGAGTGAATGGGTTTTTCCCCCTCCCCCAATAAGCGAAACAAGGAAGAGCTCAGGATGGGGCTAAGGAGCAATGGGGAAGAGTGGATTGTGCCCTCATATTCCAAGGCAAACTGATTTGAAATTAAACCATGAAATTATACAGATTACTAGTATATATTTTTCAATCCTCTAATTAAAATAACTCCCCAAAATCCTAATCAAGAATTTTCAGAAGCAAATTGTTGTAAATTTCAGGAGGGTTTGGTTTTTCTCACCTGTCCCTTTAAATAGCTGAGGCAATTTAAAGGTGAAAAGATTTCAAAATTTTGGGCAAAACTTTACAAAACTTTGAATGTAGTGGGAGAGCAGGTTCGATAGGTAAGTGTTACCTGGACACCAGATTTGTTTCTCAAAGAAAAGGTTTTATTATATAAAGCAGAATAGGACCAAGCAGCATTTAGGGACTAGATGGTCTAAGGGGGTGTTCCGGGATAGGTATTTTATTTTTAGTAAGTTTATTGATTTTTTCATACACATTGTTTATGAATCATGTTGGGAGAGAAAAATCAGAGTAAAAGGGAAAATCTATGGGAAAGATTTAAAAAAAAACAGAAAAAAGAAGTGAACATAGCATGTGTTGATTTATATTCAGTCTCCTTAGATCTTTTTCTGGATACAGATGATATTTTCTGTCCAAAGTCTATTGGGATTGCCTGGGATCACTGAATCACTGAGAAGAACCAAGCCTTTCCTAGTTGATGATCACAAATTCTTGCTGTTATTGTGCACGATGTATTCCTGGTTCTACTTATTTCACTCAGCATCAGTACATGTAAATCTTTCCAGGCCTTTCTCTAATCAGCTTGTTTATAATTTTTTATAGAACAATAATATCCATTACTATCATGTACTTTAGCTAGTTCAGCCATTCCCCAATTGATGGGCATCCACTCCTTTTCCAATTCTTTGCTATCACAAAAAGAACTGCTAGAAATATTTTTCCACATGTGGGCCTTTTTCCTCATTTATAATTTCTTGGGGTTACAGGCCCTGTAGATACACTGCTGGGTGAAGGATATGTGCACAGTTTGATAGCCCTTTGGGCATAGTTCCAGATTGTTCTCCAGAATGGTTGGCTCAGTTCACAACTCCACCAACAATGCATTAGTGTCCCTGTTTTCCCATATCTCCCAACATTTATCATTATCCTTTTCTTTCATCTTACCCAATCTGAGAGCTGTGAGATGGTATCTCAGAGTTCTTTTAATTTGCATTTCTCTAATCAATAGCAATTTACAATATTTTTTAATATAACTAAAATTGGCTTTAATTTCATCACCTGAAATTGTCTTTTCATATCCTTTGACTTTTTATCAATTGGCAAATGACTTTTATTCTTATAAATTTTGACACAGTTCTTTATTTTAGAAATGAGACCTTTGTCAGAAATATAGTCTGTAAAGATTTTCCCCCAGCTTTGTACTTCCCTTTTAATCTTGTTTTTGTTGGAAACATTTTTTTTTGTTTGTGTGAAAACATTTTAATATAATGCAATCAAAGTTGTCCATTTTGTTTTCATAATATTTTCTGGTTCCTTTTTAGTCATAAATTCCTCCCTTCTCCAAAGATCTGACAGGTAAATTATCTCTTGTTCACCTAATTTGTATTATTTTCCTTTATGTCCAAATCATGTATCCATTTTGACCTTATTTTGGTATGGGGTGTGAGATGTAGGTCTATGCCAATTTTTTGACATATTATTTCCCACTTTTCCCAGAAATGTTGGTTAAATAATGAGTTCTCATTCTAGAAGCTGGAGTTTGGGGATTTATCAAATATTAGATGGTTATAGGCCTTGATTATTGTGTTGTGTGTATCTAATCTATTCCATTGAGTTCCCACTCTATTTCTTAACCAGTACCAAAAGTTTTTGATGACTTGCTGCTTTATAATACAGTTTTAAGTTTGGTACTGCTAAGTCACCACAGATGGTTATTTTCTATGAAAAAGTAGGGGTAGGGAGGAAGATGTTTATTCTTTGCTCATTGATTAGACCCTCTCGGTTACTTCTTAACCTTTGACCAAATTTTGAGAAAAACAAGGAATAGAAGCATGTAGCAAGTCCCAAGATCCCTGGCATCCTGTTTCCTTGAGACCCAAGGTCCTGGTACCTGGGTTAACCATGTCCTGTTTACCACAGCTCAAGCCCGTGCTCCTGCACTTGTGGGCAACAATGACTTGTGCTTCTTGCCCTGCACCCAACTACAGACAGAAGCCCTGCTGGCCCACTTATTTCCCACTTTTTATTTTGGGAAGGGTAATGAAAATCAGGGAATGGGGATGTAGGCTCTGTCATCTGCAGCTGCCTGGAGCCAGCCAGGGACAAAGAGGGCCAAGCAGGAGGTCTTCTGTGCCTGCTGAGTTGCTAGAAAGCAGCGGCTGCTTCAGGAAGTGGAGTGAGATGGTTGGGGTTGCAGGTAAAGCAGGTGTTGGTATAAATTCTAAGACAGACTGCCCCTAGGATGAGTGAGACTCCTGGGATGGGAAGGATACCGGCAACCCCAACTAGGGCAGGTCTGAAGTCCTGGAAAGGTGACCCCAAGTCCCCCAAGCCCAGTGGAGAGAGCCGTAAGGCCTGAAGGATCTTTAGAACACGAGGGTTGTCTTCAAGTGTCATGCTGTTTGTGTGAAGTGGGGGAGACAGGGTAATCTCCCCCTGCTCATAGGCTGAAAGGGGACTGTCCTTACAGAGTTAGGATTGCCAGGGCAGAGCCAACAGGAGGTAAGTTTCAGGAGATGTAAAGTCTCCTTGGCCTCTGGAAATAAAGGATGAAGGGTCAGGGGAGAGAACAGAAACCGTGCACTACACAGGTGACAGCTCATGACTGAAAGGGCCTTCCCCTGCATCGGGATGCACAAAAAGAAAAGGAAGATGAGGGTAAGAAATAGGAGTTTCCATAGTTCTCTCTCTAGATGTGGATGATACTTTCCATCACAAATTTGTTGGAATTGCCTTGAATTATCTTATTGTTGAAAAGAGCCTTGTCCATCAGAATTGATCATCATATAGTCTTTTTTATGGTTTTTTTTTAATTAAAGCTTTTTATATGCAAAACATATGTATGGGTAATTTTTCAACATTGACCCTTACAAAGTTTTCTGGACCAATTTTTCCCCCCTAGTCCCCATTTCTCCCCTAGATGGCAGGAAGTCTACTACATATTAATTATGTTAAAATACTTGACAAATCAAATATATGTATACATATTTTTACAGTTATCTTGCTGTGCAAGAAAAATCAGATCTACAAGAAAAAAAATCTGAGAAGGGAAACATAATGCAAGCAAACATCAATAGAGAGCATGAAAATGTTATGTTGTGGTCCATATTTCATATCCCTCTCTCTGGGTGTATATGGCTTTCTTCACTGAACAATTGGAACTGGTTTGAATCATCTCATTGTTGAAGAGAGTCATATCCATCAGGATTGATCGTCATATAGTATTGTTGTTGCCGTGTGTAATGATGTCCTGGTTCTGCTCATTTCGCTCAGCATCATTTCATGCAAGTCTCTCCAGACCTCTCTGAAATCGTCCTGCTGGTCGTTTCTTACAGAGCAATAATATTCCATAACATTCATATAGCATAATTTATTCAGCCGTTCTCCAATTGATGGGCATCCGTTCAGTTTCCAGTTTCTAGCCACTACAATAAGGGCTGCCACAAACATTCTTCAACATGTGGGTCCCTTTCCCTCCTCTAAGATCTCTTTGGGATATAGGCCCAGTAGAAACACTGCTGGGTCAAAGGGTATGCACAGTTTGAGAACTTTTTGGGCATAGTTCCAAATTGCTCTCCAGAATGGTTGGATCCATTCACAGTTCCACCAATAATGTATTCATGTCCCAGTTTTCCCACATCTCCTCCAACATTCGTCATTATCTTTTCCTGTCATTTTAGCCAATCTGACAGGTGTGTAGTGGTACCTCAGAGTTGCCTTAATTTGCATTTTTCTGATCAATAGTGATTTATATCATCTTTTCATATGACTAGAAATAGTTTCAATTTCTTCATCTGAAAATTGTCTGTTCATATCCTTTGACCATTTATTTATTGAAGAGTGGCTTGACTTCTTATAAATATGAGACAATTCTCTCTATATTTTAGAAATGAGGCTTTTATCACAACCCTTAAATGTAAAGATGATTTCCCAATTTATTGCTTTCCGCCTAATCTTGTCTGCATTAGTTTTGTTTGTACAAAAACTTTTTTAACTTAATATAATCAAAATTATCTATCTGGTGTTCAATTAAGAGTTCTAGTTCTTTGGACACAAATTCCTTCCTTCTCCACAGATCTGAGGGGTAAACTTTCCTATGTTCCTCTAATTTGCTTATAATATCACTCTTTATATTGAAATCATGAACCCATTTAGATCTTATCTTGGTATGTGGTGTTAGGTGTGGGTCAAGCCCTAATTTCTTCCATACTAGTTTCCAATTTTCCCAGCAGTTTTTGTGGAATAGTGAGTACTTATCCCAAAAGCTGGAGTCTTTGGGTTTATCAAACACTAGATTGCTATAGTTATTGACTATTTTGTCCTGTGATCCTATCCTATTTCACTGATCGACTGCTCTATTTCTTAGCTAGTACAAAATGGTTTTGATGACCACTACTTTATAATATAGTTTTAGATCTGGCACAGCAAGGCCACCTTCATCAGCATTTTTTTTCATTAATTCCCTTGAAATTCTTGACCTTTTGTTCTTTCAGATGAATTTTGCTACTGTTTTTTCTAGATCTGTAAAATAATTTCTTGGGCGTTTGATTGGTATGGCACTAAATAAGTAAATAAATTTGGGTAGAATTGTCATTTTTATTATGTTTGCTCAGCCTACCCATGAGCACTTGATATTTTTCCAACTGATTAGGTCTGACTTTATTTGTGTGGAAAGTGTTTTATAGTTCAGTTCATATAGTTCCTGACTTTCCTTTGGCAGATAGATTCCCAAATATTTTATACTATCATACGTTATTTTGAATGAAATTTTTTCTATCTCTTGCTGCTGAACTTTATTGGTAATATATAAAAATGTTGATGATTTATGTGGATTTATTTTGTATCCTGCAACTTTGCTAAAGTTGTGAATTGTTTCTAGTAGTTTTTTAGTTGAGTCTCTAGGGTTCTCTAAGTATACCATCATGTTATCTGCAAAGAATGATAATTTGGTTTTCTCATTACCTACTCTAATTCCTTTTATCTCTTTTTCTTCTCTTCCTGCCAAAGCTAACATTTCTAACACAATAGTAAATAAAAATGGTGACAGTGGGCAGCCTTGTTTCACTTCTGATCTTATTGGGAATGGTTCTAGTTTGTCCCCATTACATATGATGCTTGTTGATAGTTTTAAATAGATGCTACTGATCATTTTAAGGAAAAGCCCATTTATTCCTATACTCTCCAGTGTTTTTAATAGGAATGGGTGTTAGATTTTATCGAATGCATCTATTGAGATAATCATATGATTTTTGTTAGTTTGGTTATTAATATAATTGATTATGATGATAGTTTTCCTAATATTGAACCAGTCCTGCCTTCCTGGTATAAATCCTACTTGGTCGTAGTGTATTATTCTGGGGATGACTTTCTCTAATCTCATTGCTAATATTTTATTTAAGATTTTTCATCAATATTCATTAGGGATATTGGTCTTTAGTTTTCTTTCTCTGTTTTCTCCCTACCTGGTTTAGCTATCAGGACCATATCGGTCTCATAGAAGGAATTTGGCAATATACCTTCTGTCCCTATTTTTTCAAATAGTTTGTATAGCATTGGAATGAATTGTTATTTGAATGTTTGGTAGAATTCACATATAAATCCATCTGGCCCTAGAGATTTTTTCTTAGGGAGTTGATTAATAGCTTGTTCTATTTCTTTTTCTAAAATGGGGCTATTTAAATAATTTATTTCCTCTTCTGTTAACCTGGGCAGTCTATATTTTTATAGATATTCCTCCATTCCATTTAGATTATCAAATTTATTGGCATAAAGTTGGGCAAACTCCTGATTATTGCTCTAATTTCCTCTTCATTGGTGAAAAGTTCTCCCTTTTCATTTTTGAGACTAACAATTTGATTTTCCTCTTTACTTTTTCTAATTGAATTAACTAAAGGCTTATCTATTTTTTTGTTTTTTTCATAAAACCAACTCTTACTTTTATTTATTAATTCAATAGTTTTCTTATTTTCAATTTTATTAATCTCCCCTTTTATTTTCAGAATTACCGATTTGGTATTTAATTGAAGGTTTTTAATTTGTTCTTTTTCTAGTTTTTTAAATTATAAGCCCAATTCATTGATCTTTTCTTTCTCTATTTTATGCAAATAAGCATCTAGAGATAGAAAATTTCCCCTTATTACTGCTTTGGGTGCATCCCACAAATTTTGGTATGTTGTCTCATTATTGTCATTCTCTTGGATGAAATTATTGATTGTGTCTATGATTTGCTCTTTCACCCATTCATTCTCTAGGATTGTATTACTTAATTTACAATTAAGTTTGCGTCTATTTTCTCCTGGCCTTATATTGCATGTGATTTTTATTGTATCATGATCTGAAAACGATGCATTTACTATTTCTGCCTTTCTGAATTTGATTTTGAGGTTTTTATGCCCTAACACATGGTCAATTTTTGTGTAAGTTCCATCAACCATTGAGGAAAAAGTAAATTCCCTACTATCTCCATTCAATTTTCTCCAAAGATCTATCATACCTAACTTTTCTTACATTTTGTTTACCTCCCTAACTTCTTTGTTATTTATTTTGTGGTTTGATTTATCTAATTCTGAGAGAGCAAGGTTGAGATCCCCCACTAGTATAGTTGTACTGTCTATTTCTCCTTACATCTCTGTTAGTTTCTTCTCTAGGAATTTGGATGGTATACCACTTGGTGCATATGTTTAGTATTGATACTGCTTCATTGTCTATGGTACCCTTTAGTAAAATATAGTTTCCTTCCTTATCTCTTTTGATTAGATCTATCCTGGCTTTTACTTGATCTGAGATAAGGATTGCTACCCCTGCTGTTTTTTGTTCACCTGAAGCATAAAAGATTCTGCTCCAGCCCTTTACCTTCACCGTGTATGTATCTCTATGTTTTAGATGTGTTTCTTGTAAACAACATATTGTAGGATTCTGGCTTTTAATCTTGTGTGCTATCTGCTTCTGTTTTATGGGAGAGTTCATCCCATTCACATTCATAGTTAAAATAACTAATTCTGTGTTTCCTGCCATCTTATTTCCCCAAGTTATGTTTTTCTCTTTTCTTTCCCCTTTCTCCCTTTCCCCCTCCCCAGTATTTTGCTTTTGATGACCCCCTCCCGCAAACAATGCTCCCCCCTTTAGAGCCCCTCCCCCCTTTTTATACCTTTCCCCTGATTCTTCTATTTTCCCTTCTATTAATCTATCCCTTTCTTTTCCTCCTTTCCCTCCCACTTCCCTATAAGGAGGGACAAGTTTCTCTGTGAAACCAAATGTGTCTGATGTACTCCTTTAGAGCCCAATCTGATGAAAGTAAGATTCGCATAATGCTCATCCCCCTCATTTCTTTCCCTCAATTATATTAGATTTTCTTTTCCTCTTCATGAGATTTTACCTTATTTTTACCTCCTTTTTTTTAAACCTTATTTTACCTCCCTTTTCCTCTTTTTCCATTATGCTCCCCCTTCCACCTCTAGTTTCTTTTTCATATTATCAAAGTAAAATCAAATTATACCCGCATTCTCTAAGTATACCCATAGTAGAAATATAGTTCTCAAGAGTCCTTTTTACCTTTTTATGCTTCTCCTGAGTTCTGTGTTTGGAGGTAAAATTTTTTGTTCAGATCTGGTCTTTTCATTAGAAATAGGAGAAATTCACCTCTATCATTAAATGTCCATTTTCTTCCCTGGAAGATAATGCTCATTCTGGCTGGGTAGGTTATTCTTGGCTGTAATCCAAGTTCCTTTGCCTTTGGGAATATCTGGTTCTAGGCCCTTCAATCCTTCAATGTGGAAGCTGACAGACTTGATATTTGAATTGTTTCTTTCTAGCTGCTTGCAATATCTTTTCCTTGGTGCGATAGTTCTGAAATTTAGCCACAATATTCCTTCGGGATTTAATTTTGGGGTCTCTTTCAGGAGGTGATTGGTGAATTCTTTCAATGGCTATTTTACCTTTTGATTCTACAAAATCAGGGCAGTGTTCTTTCATGTTTTCCTGTAAGATAGTGTCTAGGTTCTTTTTTTTCATCATGGCTTTCAGTAAGTCTAATAATCCTTAAATTGTCTCTCCTAGATCTATTTTGCAGGTCAGTTTTTTTTTTTTTTCTAGGAGATATTTCTTATTTTCTTCTATTTTTTCTTTTCTTTTTTTTTGTTTTTGTTTAACTGATTCTTGAAGTCTTATTGATTCATTCACTTCCATTTCTTCAATTCTAAATTTTACTGTATTATTTTCTTCAGTTACCTTTTAAAGCTCCTTTTGTAATTGGCTAATTTGTTCACTGCATACTTTTTCCATTTCACCAATTTTGTTTCTCAGTGAATTGGTGTCTTTTTCATATCTCTTTTTTAGGGCATTATATCCTTCTTGCACTGATCTCAATTCATTTCCCCATTTTTCTTCTCTCTTGAGATTCTTTTTTTTTTTTTTTTTTTTTTTTGCTGAGGCAATTGGGGTTAAGTGACTTGCCTAGGGTCACACAGCTGTTACATGTCTGAGATCACATTTGAACTCAGGTCCTCCTGACTAAAGGGCTGGTGCTCTATCCACTGCGCCACCTACCTGCCCTTTTGAGATTCTTTTTGCAATCTCCCAGGAAAGCCTTGTGAAATGGGAAGCGATTCATGTCTCCCTTTGTGGCTTCCTCTGGAGTTGCTTTCTCTTTAGGAACGTCAGGATTTGAGGTTTGTGCTTCTAGCTCTCCATAAAAGCTGTCTATGGGGAGAGCTCTTTTTTGTTTTTCATTTATTTATTTATTTATTTTTAAGCTTGAGGTCTGTTTAAAGCAGAGGCGTGGCAGCTGCTTTAATTTGCCTTGGGGCAGTTCAGCTGATTGGCTTTCCGAGCTGGGCCTGGGGCCGGGTCCCTCTTTTTCAGTGGTTTACAATCTGCCATTTACAAAAGGCGGATCTGCCAAAGCACCTGCCTGCAGCCAGGGCAGAGTGGCCCAGGAGCCTCAGAGAAACTTCCCAGGGGCTTAGAACCTGCCACACTGAGCCCTGGCCCGGCTTCCTGCCCTGTCTCCTGGAGCTGCCGTATGAGCTGGGCAAACTGTCCCCCTGCCTGTCTGAAACAGACCTGCCCTGGAGCTTGTCCCAGGTAATTACTTCCGGGAACGTGCTGTGCTCCAGCATCTGGGGGCGCTTTGACTCCAGAACTGGTGCAGAGGCTTAATCTGCTGCTGGTTGGAGAGGTCACAGAGAGTCGTGTCTGCTGTCCTCCATCTTGGCTCCGCCCCATTTTCTTTCCTTTTTGATCTGATGTTTCTTGTGCAGCAAGAGAATTACGTAAATATATTTACACATATTGGATTATTTTAACATGTATAACATATATTGGATTGGGGCAGCTAGGTGGCGCTATAGTGGATAGAGCACCAGCCCTGAAGTCAGGAGGACCTGAGTTCAAATCTGGTCTCAGACACTTAACATTCCCTAGCTGTGTGACCCTGGGCAAGTCACTTAACCTCAATTGGCTCAGAAAAACAAAACAGAACACATATATTGGATTGCTTGCTATCCAGGAGAAGGAGGGGAAAATCTGAAACACAAGGCTATGCAAGGGTCAATGCTGAAAAATTATCCATGCATATGTTTTGAAAATTAAAAAGCTTTAAAAAATAAATGTTAAAAAAAAACAACCAAAAAAACCAAATTGCTCTCCAGAATGGTTGAATTGGCTTACAACTTCCCTAACAATGTATTAGTGTTCCAATTTTCCCACATCCTTATTCAGCATGATTTTTTCCTGTCATCTTAGCCAATCTGAGAAGTGGAAAGTGGTATCTCAGAGTTGTATTAATTTTCATTTCTCTGACCAATAATGATTTAGAGCATTTTTCATATGACTAGATATGACTTTAATTTCTTCATCTGAAAATTGTCTGCTCTTATTCTCTGACCATTTATCAATTGGAAAATGGCTTGCATTCTCATAAATTTGAGTCAATTCTCTTATATTTTAGAAATGAAGCCCTTATCAGAAACACTGGATATAAATCCCCCCCCACACACACACACTCTTTTCTGTTTCCCTTCTAATCTTGGCCAAATTGGTTTTGTTTGTGTAAAAGCCTTTTAATTTAATGTAATTAAAATTATCCATTTTGCATTTCATAATGTTCTATAGTTTTTTCTTTGGCCTTCTCCCTTCTCCACAGATCTGAGAGGTAGACTATTCCTTGTTCTCCTTATTTGCTTATAGTATCACCCTTTAGACTAAATATGAACCCATTTTGACCTTATCTTGGCATAGGGTGTTAGTGTTGGTCACTGCCTAGTTTCTGCTTATTATTTTTTCAGTTTTCCCAGCAGTTGTTGTCAAATAGTGAGTTCTTATCTCAGAAACTGGAGTCTTTGGGTTTATCAAACACTAGATTGCTATAGTCACTGACTATTGTGTCTTATCAACCTAACCTGTTCCACTGATCCACTACTCCATTTCTTAGCCAGTACCACATGGTTTTGATGACCACTATTTTATAATATAGTTTCAGCTCTGGAACATCTAGGTCATCTTTCTTTGTATTTAAAAAAAAAATTAATTACCTTGAAATTTTTGACCTTTTGTTCTTCCAGGTGAATTTTATTATTTTTTTCTAGTTCTATAAAGTAATTTCTTGGCAGTTTGATTGGTATGGCCCTAAATAAGTAGATTAAGTAGAATTGTCATTTTTATTATATTAGCTCGGCCTACTCATGAGAACTTGATATTCTTCCAGTTATTTAGATTTGACTTTAATTGTGTAGAAAGTGTTTTATAATTGTGTTCATATAATTCCTGGCTTTGTCTTCACAGGTAGACTCCCAAATATTTTCTGTTATCTACAGTTATTTTAAATGGGATTTCTCTTTCTGTTTCTTTCTGCTGGACTTTGCTGGTCACATATAGAAATACTGATGATTTATGTGGTTTTCTTTTATATCCTGCAATTTTGCTTGTTTTGAATAGTTTTTTGGTTGATTCTCTAGGATTTTCTAAATATACCATCATATCATTTGCAAAGAATGATAGTTTTGTTCCTTCAATACTAATTCTAATTTCTTTGATTTATTTTTCTTATTGCAAAGCTAACATTTCTAGTACCTGAATACTATGGATGATAATGAGCAACCTTATTGCATCCCTAAACTTATTGGGACTGCTACTAGTTTATTCCCATTATATATACTGCTTGCTGATCCTTTTAGACAAATGTTGCTTATCATTTTAAGGAAAACTCTTATTTATTCCTATGCTCTCTATGTTAATAAGAATAGATGTTGTATTTTGTCAAATGGTTTTTCTGCATCTATTGAGATAATCATATGATTTGTTAGTTTTGTTATTGATATAATTAATTATGCTGATAGTGTTTTTGATATTGAATGAACTCTGTATTCCTAATATAAATCCCCCTTGGTCAAAGTATATTATAATTTTTTGTGATCTCTTTGATAATATTTTATATAAAATTTTGCATCAACATTCATTAGGAAGATTAGTCTATAATTTTCTTTGTTTTGGTCCTTCCTGGTTTAAGCCCCATATCTCTGTCATAAAAGGAATTTGGCAGAACTCCTTTTTCCCCTAGTTTTTCAAATAGTTCATGTAGTATTGAAATTTATTGTTCTTTAAATGTTTGGTAGAATTCACTTGTAAGTGTATCTGGCCCTGAACATTTTTTTCTTAGGGAGTTCATTTATGGTTCAAAATTTTTTTTAAATGGGATTAAGTGTTTTATTTCCTCATCACTAATCTGTATTTTTTAAAAGTATTTATCCATTTCACTTAGATCATCAGATTTATTGGCATACGATTGAGCCAAATAGCTCCTAATTATTGTTTTCTTCATTGGTGATAAGTTCACCCTTTTCTATTAATTTGGTTTTATTCTTTCCTTTTTCTGTTTTGTTGTTGTTTATTTTCATAAAACCAACTCTTTGGTTTGTTTGTTTAATAGTTTTCTTATTTTTAAATTTATTAATATTTCCTTTGATTTTTAGAATTTCTAATTTGCTATTTAATGGGGAGGGTAAATTCTTTTACTAGCCTTTTTAGTTATGTGCTCAATTTGTTGATCTTCTTTTTCTCTCTTTTATTTACAGAAGCATCTAGAGTTATAAAATTTTCCCAAGAACTGCTTTGGCTGCATCACATACGTTTTGGTAGGTGGTCTCATTATTGTCATTCTCTTGGGTAAAATTATTGATTATTTCTATGATGTGTTGTTTGTGGATTCGATTATTTAGCTTTCAACAAATTTTTGGTCTGTTTTCCATGACTGTTTATTGCATATAATTTTTATTGCATCATGATCTGAAATGAATGCATTTACTATTTCGGTCTCTATGCATTTGATTTTGAGGTTTTTGTGCCTAACATATGGTCAGTTTTTGTGTAAATGCCATGTACCACTGAGAAAAGGTTATATTCCTTTCTATCCTCATTCAGTATTGTCCAAAGACCTATCATACCCAACTTTTCCAAAATTCTATTTATCTCCCTTTTTGTTTGTTTGGTGTGTGTGTGGGGGGTGTATGTATGTTTAGATTTATCTAGTTCTGCTAGATTGAGGTTGAAATTCCCAACTAGTATAGTGTGGCTGCCTGTTTCTTCTTGCAACTCATTTAACTTCTCCTCTAAGAATTTAAATGCCATAATACCACTTGATCTTTGCAAAATGTTGCATTCCAAATTCCCCCCCCTTTCCTCAACCCCTCCCTTCCCCCATCCTCTCCCCTAGATGGCAAGTAATTCAATATATGTTAAGCGTGTTTAAAATATATATGTTAAATCTAATATATATACATACTTATACAATTATTGTTTTGTGCAAGAAAAAATCAGATCAAAAAGGAAAAAAATGAGAAAGAAAACAAAATACAAGTAAACAACAAAAAGAGTGAGAATGCTATGTTGTGATCTACACTCAGTTCCCACAGTCTTCTCTCTGGGTGTAGATGGCTCTCTCCATCACAAGATCATTGGAACTGGCCTGAATCATCTCATTGTTGAAGAGGGCCATGTCCATCAGAATTGATCATCATGTAATACTGTTGTTGCCATGTATAATGATCTCCTGGTTCTGCTCGTTTCACTTTGCATCAGTTCATGCAAGTCTCTCCAGGCCTCTCTGAAATCGTCCTGCTGGTCGTTTCTTACAGAGCAATAATATTCCATAACAGTCATATACCATAATTTGTTCAGCCATTCTCCAATTGATGGGCATCCATTCAGTTTCCAGTTTCTAGCCACTACAAAAAGGGCTGCCACAAACATTCTTGCACATGTGGGGCCCTTTCCTTCTTTTTTGATTTCTTTGGGATATAGGCCCAATAGAACACTGCTGGGTCAAAAGGGATGCACAGTTTGAAAACTTTTTGAGCATAGTTCCAAATTGCTCTCCAGAATGGTTGGATCCATTCACAGTTCCACCAACAATGTATCAGTGTCCCAGTTTTCCCACATCCCCTCCAGCATTCATCATTATCTTTTCCTGTCATCTTAGCCAATCTGACAGGTGTGTTGTGGTATTTCACTTGCTTTATTGTCTTATTTTGTTTTGTTTTGTTTTTTATTGTCTTAATTTGCATTTCTCTGATCAACAGTGATTTTTGAACACCATTTCATGATTACAAATAGTTTCATTTTCTTCATCTGAAAATTGTCTGTTCATATCCTTTGATCATTTATCAATTGGAGAATGGCTTGAATTCTTATAAATTTGAGTTGACTATATATTTTTAGAAATATTTATTAAAACTTTTTATCAGAATCCTAGATTATAAACTTTCCCCCCCAATTTATTGCTTCCCTTTTAATCTTGTCTGCATTCATTTTGTTTGCATGAAAAAATTTTAACTTAATATAATCAAACTTATCTATTTTGTGATTAATGATGATCTCTAGTTCTTCTTTGGTCACAAATCCCTTCCCCATCCACAGGTCTGAGAGGTAAACCATCCTACATTGTTCTAATTTGTTTATAATATCATTCTTTATGTCTAGATCATGAATCCATTTTGACCTTATCTTGGTATAAGGTGTTAGGTGTGGGTCAGTACCTAGTTTCTGCCACACTAGTTTCCAATCTTCCCAGCAGTTTTTGCTAAATAGTGAGTTCTTGTCCCAAAAGCTGGG
>JAJPUD010002925.1:0-29943 GCA_023553655.1 Myrmecobius fasciatus
AAAAAAAAAAAAACAAAACCTTTTTTTCCCCAAGCTTTTCCTTTCCTTCTCCCCACCCCCACCCCTAGATGACAGGTAATCTAATACATGCTAGATAGGATAAATTATATGAGAAATACAGTACATGTATACATATCTATACAGTTATCTTACTGCACAAGAAACATCAGATCTAGAAAGAGAAGAAGAAAAAAAACAACCTAAGAATGAAAACAAAATGCTTGGAAATATTCACAGAAAGCGTTAAAATGCTGTGTTGTGGTTCACTCTCAGTTCCCACAGGCCTCTCTCTGGATGTATATGACTATCTTCATCACAGAACAACTGGTTTGAATCACATCATTGTTGAAGAGAACCATGTCCATCAAAATTGATCATCGTATAGTCTTGTTGCTGTGTATAATGTTCTCCTGGTTCTGCTGATTTCACTGAGCATCAGTTGATGCAAGGCTTTCCAGTATTCTCAGAAATCCTCCTATTGGTCATTTCTTACAGAACAATAATATTCCATAACATTCATATACCATAATTTATTCAGCCATTCTCCAATTGATGGGCATCTTTTCAATTTCCAGTTTCTTGCCACTACAAAAAGGGCTGCCACAAACACTTTTGCACATGTGGGTCCCTTTCCCTCCTTTAAAATCTCTTTGGGATATAGGCCCAGTAGAAACACTGCTGGGTCAAAGGGTATGCATAGTTTGATAACTTTTTGAGCATAGCTCCAAATTGCTCTCCAGAATGGTTGGATCCGCTCACAGTTCCACCAACAATGTATCAGTGTCCCAGTTTTCCCACATCCCCTCCAACAGTTATCATTATCATTTCCTGTCATTGTAGCCAATCTGACAGGTGTCTAGTGGTATCTCAGAGTTGTCTTAATTTGCATTTCTCTAATCAATAGTGACTTGGAGCACCTTTTCATGTGACCGGAAGTAGTTTCAAGTTCTTCGTCTAAAAATTGTCTGTTCATATCTTTTGACCATTTATCCATTGGAGAATGGCTTGAATTCTTATATATTTGAGTCAATTCTCGATATATTTTAGAAATGAGGCCTTTATCAGAACCTTTGGATGTAAACATGTTTTCCCAGTTTACTGCTACCCTTCTAATCTTGTCTGCATTCATTTTGTTTGTACAAAAACTTTTTAACTTGATATAGTCAAACTTATCTATTTTGTGATTAATGATGACCTCTAGTTCTTCTTTGGTCACAAATTCCTTCCCCCTCCACAGGTCTGAGAGGTAAACCATCCTATATTGTTCTAATTTGTTTATAATATCATTCTTTATGCCTGGATCATGAATCCATTTTGCCCTTATCTTGGTATATGGTGTTAGGTGTGAGTCAATGCCTAATTTCTTCCATACTAGTTTCTAATTATCCCAGCAGTTTTTGTCAAATACTGAGTTTTTATCCCAAAAACTAAGGTCTTTGGGTTTGACAAACACTAGATTACTATTGTCATTGAGTATTTTGTCTTGTGAACCTAACCTATTCCACTGATCCACTACTCTATTTCTTATCCAGTACCAAATGGTTTTGGTGACCACTGCTTTATAATATAGTTTTAGATCTGGTGCAGCTAGGCCACCCGCATTTGCAATTTTTTTCATTAATTCCCTTGAAATTCTTGACCTTTTGTTTTTCCAAATGAATTTTGTTGTTATTTTTTCTAGGTCAGTTAAATAATCTCTTGGGAGTTTGATTGGTATAGCACTAAATAGATAGATTAGTTTAGGTAGTATTGCCATCTTTATTATATTCGCTTGACCTATCCAAGAGCACTTGATGTTTTTCCAATTGTTTAGATCTGACTTTATTTGTGTGGAGAGTGTTTTGTAGTTTTGCTCATATAGATCCTGACTTTCCCTTGGCAGATATATTCCCAAATATTTTATACTATCGACAGTTATTTTGAATGGAATTTCTCTTTGTATCTCTTGCTGTTGCATTTTGTTGGTGATGTATAAAAATGCTGATGATTTATGTGGATTTATTTTGTATCCTGCAACTTTGCTAAAGTTGTGGATTAATTGTAATAGTTTTTTAGTTGATTCTCTAGGGTTCTCTAAGTAGACCATCATATCATCTGCAAAGAGTGATAATTTGGTTTCCTCATGACCTACTCTAATTCCTTTAATCTCTTTTTCTTGTCTTATTGCCAAGGCTAGCATTTCTAATACAATATTGAACAGTAATGGTGATAATGGGCAACCTTGTTTCACCCCTGATCTTATTGGGAATGGTTCCAGTTTATCACCATTACATATGATGCTAGCTGATGGTTTTAAATAGATGCTACCGACTATTTTAAGGAAAAGTCCATTAATTCCTATACTCTCTAATGTTTTTAATAGGAATGGATGTTGGATTTTATCAAATGCTTTTTCTGCATCTATTGAGATTATCATATGGTTTTTGTTAGTTTGGTTATTAATATAGTCAATTATGTTAATAGTTTTCCTAATATTGAACCATCCCTGCATTCCTGGTATAAATCCTACTTGGTCATGGTGTATTATTCTAGGAATGATTTTCTGTAATCTCTTTGCTAATATTTTATTTAAGATTTTTGCATCAATATTCATTAAGGAGATTGGTCTATAATTTTCTTTCTCTGTTTTTGTTTTACCTGGTTTAGGTATCAGTACCATGTCTGTATCATAAAAAGAGTTTGGTAGGAGTCCTTCATTCCCTATTTTTTCGAATAGTTTATATAATATTGGAGTTAACTGTTTTTTAAATGTTTGGTAGAATTCACATGTAAATCCATCTGGTCCTGGGGATTTTTTCTTAGGGAGTTGATTAATGACTTGTTCTATTTCTTTTTCTGAAATGGGACTATTTAAGTAATTTATTTCCTCTTCTGTTAATCTGGGCAATCTATATTTTTGTAGATATTCCTCCATTTCACTTAGGTTATCAAATTTATTGGCATACAGTTGGGCAAAGTAACTCCTGATTATTGCTCTAATTTCCTCTTCATTGGTGGAAAGTTCTCCCTTTTCATTTTTGAGACTCACAATTTGATTTTCCTCTTTCCTTTTTCTAATTAAATTAGCTAGAGGTTTATCTATTTTGTTGGTTTTTTCATAAAACCAACTTTTAGTTTTATTTATTAATTCAATAGTTTTTTTACTTTCAATTTTACTAATCTCTCCTTTTATTTTTAGGATTTCAAGTTTGGTATTTGATTGGGGATTTTTAATTTGTTCTTTCTCTAGCTTTTTTAGTTGCAATCCCAATTCACTGATTTTCTCTTTTTCTATTTTATGCAAATAAGCATCTAGAGATATAAAATTTCCCCTTATTACGGCTTTGGCTGTATCCCACAAATTTTGGTATGTGGTTTCATTATTGTCATTCTCTTGAATGAAATTAGTAATTGTGTCTGTAATTTGCTGTTTCACCCATTCATTCTTTAGGATAAAATTATTTAGTTTCCAATTGCTTTTTGATCTATTTTCTCCTGGCCTTATATTGCATGTGATTTTTATTCCATCATGATCTGAAAAAAATGCATTTATTATTTCTGCCTTCTTGCATTTCATTTTGAGGTTTTTGTGTCCTAACACATGGTCAATTTTTGTATACGTTCCATGGACTGCTGAGAAAAAAGTAAACTCCTTTCTGTCTCCATTTAATTTCCTCCAAAGATCTATCATACCTAACTTTTCTAACATTTTGTTTACCTCCTTTAAATAAAACTTTTAAAAATTAAAATTCTAGAGCTGTCTCTCTCCTTTTTCAAAACCCCCTTAGTGAAACTGGTACTACTTACTCTAGCAAAATAAGGCAAAGTATCTTGAGGCTCGGCCATAGGAGGTAGAACTCCAGGTGGAATAAAATATTCCTCTTGCTTTTCCTTTAGAAAAGCAAAAGAGGAACATGGTGTCTTATAAGCTAATATAGAAATGCTTGATTTATTTCTGACATGGATCAATCATCACACATCTTTTCTGTTCCCCTTAATGTCTTGTACCACACTGTATTTATGTCAACTAAAGGAAGATTTGAGATGAAGTGGTGATGTTCACACTCTCCTATTAAAAACCTAACTTTTCTTGATTTTCAATGGATTCAAGAATTACTATGAGGAGGATTGAATGTCATCATTCTTTTTCTGCATTTGAACTGTGTGAAACACAGTAGCCTTTTCACCTGTGAATGAAAAAAAAACAAAAACAACTCTTGGTAAGCTTAAAAACTCCGACTGGGTCACTGCTTCATAATAAGACCAGCAGTTTTTCTCCAAAGAGATTATAAATGCCAGCTAGCCACCCCCTTACCCCAGGTTCTCCTCAGCATGAGTTGGTTTCTGTCTTAACCTATTCCCCAAGTCTGATCCCTGACCCTTAGTTCCAGAGCCCAATCCTACTTGATAAGAACATCATAAAAACCTACAACACTTTTCTCACACTGGGTACCTATACCCATCTACACAATTTTCTTCACCCAGATTCCTAAATATATCCTACATCTCCACAAATGGCCTAGTCTATGTCTCCTTTCACACTGGTTGTTCCTGCACTGTGTGAATATTCCTGTTAATAAAGCTTGCTTGCTGCCCTTTCTCTTTGCCCAGAATTTTTGGTCTGTCTGGGCGTACTGTACGACTCAGCTTGGTCAGTTCTCTACTTGGAAATAGGAGCCTGATGTCAAAGCTGTGACAAGCAATTGGACATCAATGCCTGATCTATGTTTTTTGGACTTGGGGAACTCAAGTTATCTCCAAAGTCTTATTGTAGTTTTAAACCTTAGCAACTTCTGGGACACCTTTTATCTAACGAGATGGAGCTAATTAGGAACCACGAGCCTCCTT
This sequence comes from Myrmecobius fasciatus, assembly GCA_023553655.1. Taxonomy (NCBI): domain Eukaryota; kingdom Metazoa; phylum Chordata; class Mammalia; order Dasyuromorphia; family Myrmecobiidae; genus Myrmecobius; species Myrmecobius fasciatus. The sequence continues at coordinate 4,828 of JAJPUD010002925.1, forward strand.
CAATGATTCAATTTCTTCCCTCTCCCCATATAGCATACACCCTAGAACTCTGACTAAGGGCTCTGTCCCAAACCATGTGTCTGAAAAACCTCAGCCTTAGACAATATACATTAACAGATGGGGAAGGCTGCTGTCTAGTCTAGTCTTAGTATTCTGAATCTTGGTATTCTGAATCTTCCCCAGTCTATGATAAAATAAATTAAGTTCTGCAAAAAAAAAAAAAAAAAAAAAAATCCTGAAAGACCCAGCTCTAATCTCATCAGTTTCTTGAAGGCTTCACCCTCCCCTGAACTATTATTAATAGGGATTTAGTGATAGTATTGTATTAAGTGTTGGTATAGAACATACCCATAATAGAGGTCTAGGCCTATGAAAATTTAAAAACTGATGGAATAGATTACTTAAAAAGCAACTAATTCCCTATCACTATAAGTGTTTAGACAAATGTTAGATAATAATCTGTCAGGAATGGGTTGTAGAAGTTCCAGGATAGAAAGGTAGGTAGCAGTCAGATTATACCAAGAGGGTCTCAAGGTTCTAGGCTGAGGAGTTATATTTTATCCTAGACGGAAACTACTGAAGGACTTTAGGATTGAGTGATAAAAATCTAACCCATACTTAAGGATTACTTTGGGAGTTGCATATACAAAATAAGCTAAAATAGATGTAGACATCAAGACATTGCCTCAGAATTCTATGGGCACAAACAAAAAGCTATATTCTCTACTCAGTAGTTGGGTAATATCTATTTTAGAATGGGAAAAATTTTAAATTGGCTAAATAGTCCCACATCGTTATGATTTTCAAACCCTACACTTATAGCTTGTTTCTATAAGACAAAGTCATTTGAAGGAATAGAATGTCAGGGCAATTCAACCTTTTTTTTTTTCCCATCTTGGACTGGAACAAAGTCTTTAAGTCTCCAGACACGTAAATCTGAAAATAATAGCATCAAATAAAGTGTGAACTTTACCATTTATCTCAAAGAAAGTGTCAATTTGGAGGCCTAATTATATCACTTAAATAACACTATTAAGCATTTAGTGACAGTTGTGGTAACCAGAGACAAGCAATTAGCCTGCGACACAAGGTCCAGGCTAGGACTTCAGACAGTGTTGGAACATTTAACTCATGGAAGTAGATTGTTTAAACCAGAAAGTTATTGTGGAGGCAGTTTGGTATAGAGGAAAGAGGGCTTGACTTGGAGAAAGAAAAGACCCAGGTTTGGATTCTGCCTCTGAAACTTACAAGTTTGGTTGATCATGGACTAAATGAGCATCAGTTTCCTCATCTATAAAATACACAGAATAATTTTGTGGTTCAGTAGTTTTTCAGTTGTGTCTGATTCTTTGACTTCATTTGTAGTTTTCTTGGCAAAGAACCTGGAGTGGTTTGCTGTTTCCTTCTCTAGCTCATTTTTACAGATGAGGAAACTGAGGCAAACAGGGTTAAGTGGCTTGCCCAGGGCCACATGCTGAGAATAGATTTGTACTCAGGAATATGAGTTTTCTTGATTCCAGGTCATAAAAATAAAAATAAAATAGAACTCATTATCTTTCTCCCAAACCAATGATGAGTGGCTACATATATAACAACTATCTGACTGAAAAAAATGTATATATGCATATGTATATAGTTTGTTATAAATGCTAGATATAAAATATTCATAGCACATGATTTATAAGTAATTATAATATAGATAATATTCTTTATTGTAAATTCTATAACATTGATTCTTGAAGAATACTTTTGTTAATTTTTTGCCAAATCCTTGTGTCTATATCCAATCTGTAGTTGTAAATCCCTCATCATGTGACAAAGTTTTATTCTAATCTGCTAACTCTTTCCTCAATAAACTTACTGTCATTAAATCTGATATATGATGTACTGGTAAACTATTCTCAATCTCATACAATTTATATTCATTAAATTGAAATCTCTTGTAGCTTCAGTACACCTGACTGCCATCTTACCATCTTTCCAGGTTTTTGTATACTTGAAGGTACAGGAATATTATTTAATTCTACATTGTTATCTATGAATTTCCCAAAATTGTTCAAATCTATTTCATGTTCTAAAGTTTTACTTACATGATGCATTTTTAAAAACCAGTCATCTATGCTGAAGTTAGTTTTTCATAAGTCCATGTAGATGCTTTCATCACTTCATTCTGATGTTAATGTGTTTAGTTCTATTTTCTAGTGACATATTCTTAGTAAGAGTATTGAATTTATTATTTTTATTGAATAAAATTTATTTAAATTTATATGACTTAATCAAATCTTCATTTTCTAAATCTCTCAAGATGTGCTTGGTTAATTTTTGTACTTTCTAAATATTAATTGATCTTGAATCAATTGCTATTTGGCAATATTTTCTGCTTTTCTTATTGTAATGTATTGTCTAAATAATAAAGAAATTTAATGCAACTGAAAGTAATAAAAAATTTTAAGAATGTCAATTTTTAAATTAAGTTCATTCAAGAAATTAATGTTAGCTGATCTGTTTGCCAATCAAGAATAAGAATGAAAAAATTTATTCCAACTGTGGGATTTGTGCATGAATTAGTAATAATCAGTAAACTACATTGCCCATCTCAATCCTAACATTCCACCAATTTTTGTAATTTCAATTTCAAATTCTTTAGCTACTGTTTCTAGCTTGATTTAATTTTTATTAGACTAGGGATAAATGGAATAAATTTTATCCAAAACCCATTTTAAATGAATATTATTTTTTCTTTCAGATAATGAATGGTCAAGTGATCATTGTAATTCATGATTAATAGTGCCAAATGATGATTCTATGAAGATTTTCAAACTTGGAAGCTACTCTAGACTTTCTTCTTAGCATTGTGTTAGCACTATCCGAACAAAATGCAATTGCTTGACTTTAAAGCCACAGTCATTTAAAGTAGATATCAATGTTTTGAGAATACAGTATGCTATGGTGAACTCCAGTTCTTTTGAAGAAATATTATTAGCAATGCAGGAACTTATTCAGCACTGGAAATGATAAATCACTAGGGTGCTTTTCTTGGAAATTATAGATGCTTTATCAATTATGATTCATATTTTGGCATTCTCTAATATTCTTTACTATTTCATATTCATTTATTTTGCAATATTTTCTGCTGTTCTCATTGTAGTGTATTGTCTAAATAATGTCCTACATCGACTCCATTTTTCCCTTGTATTGTCCTTCTTGTATCAATATCAGATAAAATTTATTATGTTTTACTAAATTATTGTTTTCCTAAATTTACTTTTATGGCAAGATCAATTTTTTATTATAATTTATGCACTAAATTGGAAATTGTCATTATTTGAACAAATATTGATATTAGTTTGGACAGTAGAAGAAAAATGTTTTCTAATTTTTATTAGTACTTAATTTGCAGAGAAGTTTGCCTCATGTTTTATTACTGCCATTTCTGTTTATTAAATATATACTCTATTCCTTAGGCACAAGATATGTTTTTTGACTATCACTTCTAAATGTTAGATTGCCAAGTAATCATTATAATATTCTAATTAACTTTCTTTTATTTAAATTCATTTGTGTTGTTCTGTAAACATAAATACTTTTCTATCAAACAATGCAGAATTGCAAGGTTATCTATTTCTTCTTTTCATAAACATGATTTTTCTCTTTTTCAATCATTAGTTAATCAAAAGATTTGAAATTTGGTTCTGTTGGCTTTTGGTTCTCCACAGTAATTTTCATTATTGTCATTATTTCCTGTGTCTGTTTCTATCACACATTTAGGAAACATAATAGATCACTTAATCATTTTGACTTTCTAGAAATGAGAATCTGAAAAATAATGTACTTTTTGTTGGTAAAACTTGGGGGTTAACATAAAAATTGCTATTGATGATTTCTTCATGTAATTTTAGAAACAACATAAAATACTTAACTTGGTTTTTAGTTTATATTTATAACTTTTCAATTACTTTAATGAGTAAGATAAAAGTGAAACAGTAAAGATGTAAATTGGAGCTTCACTCATTTGTCAATTACATGATTTCTTTGTTGAATCAGATAATAGTTTTCGAATATTGGAAGAATATTTCCACAATTTTTTTATTCTATTCACAATGCGATTACTAGACATGAAATTTTAACTTCAATCTGTATTAGCATTTTCTTAAGTCTAAAGAATCATAAATCAAACCCTAATTTGTATTTGCCAATTTCTATGGTTGAATGTGGAGTTGGAAATTGATGTTCAGAAACACATCCTTTTATAGTATTTCCACCATACAGACACAATAGATGTAAATAGCTTTAAATGACAAAATGTAGTACAAAATAATTAGGAAGTTACAAGTTTGGCATACTTATCTTTATTTTAATATTATTTGTTTAATTTTAAATTTATATAATGTAATTTTAAATAATGGCTGAGTTTAACAACCAACTGACAAAATTCCTGAAAATTTAATAATTGGTTCTCATGTTATAACAGTTGGTTCTGTGCTATAAGTTGGCTTCAGCACACTCCTATCTCAATCCTCTGTTCTTTCCAACTTTCTTTTGTCTCACTGGTTCCCCAAGCTAACAAATTTGACTTTTTCCTGGTATTCACTACATTCCTCCAATCTATTGTCAAAGCTTGTCATTTCTACATTAAAAAAAATCTCTTGCAAAGGCTGCTTTATATCCACAGACATAATAAAGTGCTGAAGTCAGTTCTAACTGCTTGTGCAAACCGATTGTTAAATTTTTAGGGTGAACATTTGTGCCTCTAAGCCTTATAACACTTCTCTCTCAACCTGTACATAGCTTCTCCTCTGGGACTACTGTGAGAGCCTTCTCACTTGTTTCCCTGACATGTTTCTCTCCATTCCAATCCATTATCTACTCAGATGCTAATGATTTTACTAAGGTTCTAGTCTGATCATGTCACCCCACTATTCAGTAAATTTCCATAGCTACCAATTATCTCTAGGATCCAACATAAAAATCTCCCTCTAGCATTTATATTCCTTTCTTTTCTACCTTTCCAATATTCTTACACTTTACTTACCTACAGATATTCTACTTTCCAACTGCACCAGCCTCCCTCTCCTATGACTTTCTGTCTTGTCTTCTTGCCTTCACATTAGTTGTTCCTCATGCCTAGAATACACTTTATCATAATGCTGGTCTCTTAGCTTTCCTGGTCTCCTTAAAGGCTCAGTTTAAATCCCTTTTGTGGGAAGCTCTCCTGCTGACAGTGCTCTTCCTTAGTACTTTCCTCCTAATCAGTATAGATCTTGTGAAACCATATGTATAATATCTCATTTCTCCCTGTAAACGTGAGCTCTACAGGGTTGGACCAATAGTTTTTCCTTTCTTTACATCCCAAGCACTTAGCATTCTGATATAATGAGTTCTGGGTGAGACCTGTAGTTAAATAATTATAAAAAAATTAGAAGTATAAAGGAGGCAGTGAAAGAGGAAGGAAAGGGAAATGAGAGATTTAACAATTTTAGTGATAATTTCATACTTCAAAAAGTAAAAGCACAAATAAAAGGAACATCTAGTTTGGATCTGATTCTTATTAGCAGAGAGAAAATGGTTGCTGGAATAGAAATGATGAAAACTTTATGGAGGGAAGTAACCATTCTCTCCTAGAGCTTCTCATAGAAAAAGGAAATCTGACATGCATACAAGCTTTTTGTGCACCGCAGATTTCAAAGGATTTAGAAGAAAGATAAAGAATATATATCCTGTGGCCTAAAATGTCTTAGGAGAAGACAGCTCAGGAAGTGTACAAATTCTCAAGAATAAAATTCTTAAGATACAAAAGGAAACAATTCCAGCAAAGAGGAAAAATAGGATTTGTTTGAGGAGCCTGATGAACATGCATAAAAAACACATGTCAACTTAGACTTTTAAAAAGAAATGTACAGAGGATGGAAGGACAAGTAACAAGATAAATATAAAGCATGGCACCGTGCTGGAGGAATAATATCAAGAATGTTAAAGATAAGGATGAAAAGAAGAAGATAGGGGGCAGCTAGGTGGTGCAGTGGATAGAGCACTAGCCCTGAAGTCAGGAGGACCTGACTTCAAATCTGGTCTCAGACACTTAACACTTCCTAGCTGTGTGACCCTGGGCAAGTCACTTAATCCCAATTGCCTCAGGAAAACAAAGAGCAAGATAAGGATAATTTAAAGGTTGTTTTTTTTTTTTTTTTTTTTTGTATTGGTAAAAAAAAAAGGATCAAAAAAGTGCTAAAGTTGCATAGGATAATGGTAACGCACAGAGAAGAAATAATTGCTAGATTCTCTTTGCTTCTGTTTTTTTTTGTTTTTGTTTTTGTTTTTTTTTGGACAAGGAGAATGAGACATTTTGGAATTGACATAAAAAGGATGACTAATAGAGAGTAGATACCCAAGATAAGTAAGGAGATAATAGAAGAGTGCCTTCTTGCTCTTGATGGGGTCAAGTCTCTTGGTCCAGATGAACTACACCCTTGAATCCTGAAAGAATTTGCAGATATAATTACTGAGCTGTTGCTGGTGACAAAAGATCATGGAAAATGGGAGAAATATACAAGATTGGAGAAAGGCAAATATTCTGATTTTCCAAAATGAGAAGGGAATGGAATCTATAAACTTTATTTTTTTATTTTAAAAGGTTTTATTTTACTTTGCATCATCTTCTAATTGTTTACATGTTAAAATATGCATTAATGCCAGTAATTGGTCTATTTTCTTTCTTTTTAAAATTTTAACTTTAATTTTATTTTATTTGCAAAACATTTGTATGGGTAATTCTTCAACATTAACCCTTACAAAGCTTTCTGTTACAAGTTTTTCCTTCCTACTCCCCACCCCTCCCCTAGATGGCAGGATATCTACTACATGTTAATTATGTTAAAATACTTGACAAATCGAATATATGTATACGTATTTCCACACATCATTGTTGTGCAAGAAAAATCATATCTACAAGAAAGAAATATCAGATAAAGGAAACACAATATAAGCAAACATCAATCGAAAGCTTGAAAATGTTATGTTGTGGTCCACATTTCACATCCCTCTGGGTGTATATGGCTTTCTTCACTGAACAATTGGAAGTGGTTTGAAACATTTCATTGTTGAAGGGAGCCATGTCCATCAGAATTGGTTGTCATATAGTATTGTTGTTGCCGTGTATAATGATCTCCTGGTTCTGCTGATTTCACTCAGCATCAGTTCATGTAAGTCTCTCCAAGCCTCTCTGAAATCGTCCTGCTGGTCATTTCTTACAGAGCAATAATATTCCATAACATTCATATACCATAATTTGTTCAGCCATTCTCCAATTGATGGGCATCCATTCAGTTTCCAGTTTCTAGCCACTACAAAAAGAGCTGCCGCAAACATTCTTGCACATGTGGGGCCCTTTCCTTCCTTTATGATTTCTTTGGGATATAAGCCAATTGGTCTATTTTCAAAGATGATTTTAAGGAAAAGGGAAAAGAATCTATAAGTTCTAAAGTGTTCATAGCAACTCTATGTGGTAGCAAAGAACTGGAAATTTCATGGATGCCCATCAAGTGGGGAATGGCTAAACAAGTTGTGATATATGGTTGTGATGGAATACTACTGTGCTATAAGAAAGTATGAGCTCAATTGCCTCAGCAAAAAGAAAAAAAAGAAAAAAAAAAAGAAGAAAGTATGAGCTCAATGACTTTAGAAAAACATGAAAAGACGCAGAATAATGAACAAAACCAAGAGAACATTGTATATAGTAACAGCAATATTATTTTAAGAATGACTTTATGCGAATGTTATTTTTACCCAATTTAGGTATAAAGGACTTATGAAGAAATATATTATCTGCATCTAGAGAAAGAACTGACAAATAGATGTATAGAATAATTTTACATATGTATGTGTATATACACATAAATACATACATGCATACACACACACACAGTCACCTCTATATTGTGTATAATATAAGCCTTCCCTAGGGCAGAGGGGAAAAGAGAAAGAAAAATAAAAATCATCTATAAACTTTAAACTAGAGAGTTTAATTTTGATTCCTGGGGAAGTTCTGGAACAGATCATTTAAGAAAGGATTGGTGAACAGCTAGGAAGTAAAGCTGGTGATTACAAAGAACTAGCATGGTTTCATTATGAATAAATCATGCCAGACTAACTTCATTTCCTTTTTTGATAATTATTGTTCAACAGGTAAATGAAAAGAATTTTAAGGATATGGTTTATGATGATTTTTAGCAAAGCTCTTGATGAAGTATTGCAAAATTATTCTTTTAGAGATGACAGATTTGAAGATAATAAAATGAGATGGATTAAGAATTGATGACTGGACTTAAAGCAAAGTTATAAACAGTTCAGTGTCATTGTGTCAGGATTTTGCTAGGAAATCTGTACTTGGTCCTGCATAATGTTTTTATGAGTGATTTGGCTAATAGCATTGATAGTATACTCAACAAATTTTCAGATAACAAAGTTGGGAAGGACAGCTAACACTATGGATGTTAGAGTCAAGATCCAAAAGGACTTTTATAGGCTACCAGGGCATTAGACCCAATCCAAATAAATAAAATCTGGTAGAGATGAATGTAAAATCTTACATTTGAGTACCAAAAATAAAATCATCTTCACAAATATGAAATGGTGAAGTCATGAATATATAGCAGATGTTTTGTTACATTTTTATCTTTTAAGATAGTACTTCTCTCCTGAAATTAATTTTGCTTAATCTATTTTAGAGAACCTTATTCCTATTGTTTTTCTTCCTCTTTTTATCACTTGCCAATGTTTGTCAAATACTTCCCTTGTTTTGAAGTTTCTTTCAACAGAGCAATTCTTTCTTCTTTTTTAAGTTAGCTAGTTCTTCTGTCCTCCCACCTTTTTTCTTTTTCACTTAAGTAGTTGATTAAAAACCCTCCCTTTTCTCCCTTCCAATTTCCTTTGGTTTTTAGATTCTCCCTTCCTCCCCCACCCCTTTTCTGTATTTTTTCCTAGAAAGGATTGTTAATTAGTTTTTTACTTTTTCTGTCTAAACTTTTATTCTTTGATTCACTATCTTTATGCTTATTTATTCCTTCTTAAATCTCTTTATGTTCTTTGTAGATTAATGCTTCTAAAATACCAAGTTTTAGTGTCCTTTTCTAAACAATTTTTATGTTACTTATCTTGTAGACTTTGTCCTCTTAGCCTTTTTTCTTATGCTTCACTTTTTAGAACTATCAATTCCTGCAAAAGGTAATGAGGAAAAAACTTTTGCTCTATGGTAGAAATTCCCTTGTGTCTCAGGATTAGATTTCCTCTGCCTCCCTATGATCATTTTCTTTTCCATTTACCATACATTGACTACCTTTCTAAGGTTCCAATTGTCTTCTAGCAGCTTTGGTTTCTCTTTTCCTGAAGAAAAGAATGTAGTCCATGGAGGCACAGTGCTATCTCAGAAGTGGTCTTCCTGAGCACTAAATCCTTATAGATTGGGACTCATTGTAATGTCCCAATCTATCTTTAAAAAAGTGTACTTCTCACGGGAATGTTCATTCTCCCTCCAATGAGTCAAAGTTTTCTCTTTTCTTCAATCCTTTCTTTTGCCACCTCAAACATTCTCTTCTAGCCCACTTGTTGCTGAGGGAGTACAAGAATTATTTTCTTTTTATTGTTAACCATGGCTTAGATTAGGGTCTATCACATAATTCTTTCTACCCCCCCTTTTGTTTTATACATCTTCATATTCTGCAATCAAGTCAGACCAAATACATTGATTCACAGGGGGAGAAGAGTATGAAAGTTGGAGAGGAGGTTGCAAGAATTAGTTCATGGTATTTTAGGCTTTTTTCTTCACTGTCACACTTCTTTTATTTCTTTAGATTCTACATTCATTTCTAACCCCTTTAGTATCTCTCTTAATGGTCCCTATATTGCTCTTCCTTCCTTCCTTTTTCTTTCTTACTTTCCTTCTTTCTTTTACTACCTTCTTTTCTTCCTTCCTTTCCTTCTTTCTCTTTCTTCCTTCCCTTCCTATTTACTTCCTACCTACCTTCCTTCCTTCCTTCTTTCTTTCCTTCCTTCCTTCTACTCATACATATCTTTCTCTTTCCAGGTTTTTGTTGTTGTTGTTTTGTTTTTATAGTCTCTAGAGGTGGGGAAATTATTTTTTTTTTAATTCTTGCTTTCCTCGGTTGTTGTATTTATTTACCTTTTTAGTATTTCATATGTTTGGTGTTGTTTACAAGTCAAATAATCTGCTTTTGTATTGTAGGATGCTTCAAATGCCTTTCTTTTATTGAACATATTTTTTTGTGGTTGATTATTAGACTCATATTTATAATTATTTCATTTAGAACTGCATCTTGAACTCCTTTGCTTTGAAATACATTATTCTATTTCCTTCTGCAGTTTCTCTCTGTTTGTTTGTGGAATTTATTATCACTGGAATTGTGAAATTTAACTATTCTATGTCTTGAAGTTGGAAAAATAGGTTATTTATTTTTTACTCCTGGAAGGTTTTTTTTTTTTTTTAAGTTTGTAAGTTCTGGGCAGTTTTCTTTATTATTTCTTACATTATGGTGCTTAGGTTTATTGTCCTATGTTTTTCTGGGACAACTATAATTCCTAAGTTTTTATATATTTTGTTTTCATGCTTATATGGAAATCATGTTATTTACAATTTTTTATTACTTCATTTCTAGATTGTTCTTCACTTTAGTATATTTGTGTGAAAGACTCATTATCATGGCTTCAAACTTGTTTTTATTCTGCTAATTATTTCTTCTGTATGTCATTAATTTTTGTTATTTATTTCCATTTAATTTCTTTTCCCAAGTTTCTGATTTCTCACCAAATGTTCTCCAAGATACTGTGGCACTTCAATTTCCTTTGTATTGCAATATTTATTTAGAGACATTTATAATCTGTTAGAAGTCTTGGTAGTCATCTTTTCTTCTAGTGTCATTACCTTCTATCTTGGCTTATTTTCCTGTGCTCTAGGTTTTTAACTGAGTTTTCTTCCTCTTGAGGTTTTTGGTGGTTTGGGGATTCTTTTCTTCCTTCTTATATTTCCCTCTCACTCATTTCCTGACACATTTTCCTTTGATGGTGGGTTTACTGCTAGGGCCTCAACCTCAAAGCTATCTCGGCTTCCTCCCATGTTGGGAAATTTACTTTTTAGCCACTCCAGTCTCTGCTTTAATTAATTTCTGGGGGTCAGGACTAGCCTCAGGTGGATGCCAGACCCCTTATCTTCAGTGTAATGTATCCCTTCAGAATTGGCACTCTGCCTCAGTTCCCAAAGGAGGAAACTCTCTTAACCAAGGCTGGTCTTAGTGGGCCAAAGATCAAATCTTTTCCCATTATGCAATATTTTAATTAAATAAATTTAATTTAATTAATACTCAGCACTAAATTAAATAAACAAATATGGCTTGGAATCCAGTTTATAAAACCTTTGTGCAATTGGAAAAATTAGTCTGTGACTAATCACTGGGAGACCCCATAACTTTTCTTCACAGAAGAGCATCCTTTTTCAGGTAAATTGTAGAAAACAATCTATAGGGTGGTATACTGGAAACAGCAGTGGATTTGGATTCAGAGCATCTGCGACTTGCTACCTATGTGATCTTAAGTTGTTATGTCTCTTTGGGTCTCTCATCATATACAAGAATGAGGAATTTTTACTAGATGATTATTGTAGTTTCAGTCATATCCAGTTTTAATATTTTATTGGTAAGAATAGTAGACTGGTTTCCCATTTCCTTCTCCCATTTACAGATGAGGAAACTGAGACATCAACAGGGTTAAGTGACTTGCCCAGGATCAAACAACTAGGAAATATCTGAGGCCAGATTTCAAGTCAGGAAGATGAGACTTCCTGACTTTAGGCCCTATGCTCTATCCTCTGAGCCACCTAGAATCCAATGATGTGCTACCAGGCTCAAAGTTCTGGGGCCAATCTCCTTCATCAACAATTTATATATAAGTGCCCTAAGGCTACTTTTCTAACCTTCCTAAACTTGATCTCCTTCCCACAGTGCTTCTACTCCAATTTAGTCTGCTTAGTCCCCATTTCTTTAAGTGCAAGAAATCTGTAATAAGTCTGTCTGCCTCTCTTTTGAACTGGGTCTGACTGGCCAGGCCTCTTATGGTTTATATTCACCTCTAGAATGGATATCTTTAAGTCCCTGAACCAATCACTCTCAGTTTTTTTAAAGGAAAAATTAACAGCTTGTATGGGAGAAGAGGTTAGGATACTGCTGGTACCACAGCCTTTTTTCCCTTTCTTTCAGCCCCACAGTGTTCCAAACACCCAATAGTCTGAGACAATGACCATGTTAAAATATAATTGGTTAATAGTTTTTTTAAAAGATACTAAATGAAATATATATGTATATGTATATATTCATATGCTTATGTGTTTGTATATGAATATACATGGTGGTGCAATGGATTGATTGCTGACTCATCTTTCTGAGTTCAAATCTGGTCTCAGACACATACTTGGGCTCAATTTTCTCATCTGTAAAATGAACTGGAAATGGAAATGAAAAAATAAGTGTAGTATTCTTGCCAAGAAAACCCCAAATGGGGTGACAAAGAGTTGGACACAACTGAAACAACTCAATAACAAAGTATATGCGTGTGTATATATATATTCATGCATATATATAAACATATAATGTATCTGTCAATGACACCTTACTTATGCTTGGAACAAAGTAGAATTAAAATTAAATTTTAAAATGGTCAAGTGGAAATGTGTCCTGAATGTTATTATTTTTTTTTGTGGACTATGATTCCAAGTTTTGATAGAGTTTAGTTAAAATTATGTCTATTAAGAATGAAAGTTATATATAATATACTCATATGAAAATGGTATCACTATCATTCTAAAAGGATACCAAAGGAGTTATTTGATCACCATATTTCTCTTAAGAGAAGTCATATTTTACTTTTCAGTAAAGTCAACAATTTAACTACTGTACTGGGCACAAAGATATTTTCTGCACAGAAGACAAAAATTACAAAAAAGTAGTTTAGCAAGATAGATATTTTATTGATTCAAATGAGAGCTTTTGAATCTCTTTCATGAAAAACAGCTTTTCTCAATCTCTTGTCTGTCTCTCTGTCTTTGTCTCTATTTTTATCTCTGTCTCTCTTTGTCTCTGTCTCTGTCTCTATCTCTCTTTCTAACAGAGCCACATCATAAAAAAAAAAAAAAACAACTTGCTTTAGCTGGAGATTCTCACCTCTAAGTCACATCATGAAAATTCTTTATGCAAAGGAATTTTGCAAACCATTTACCAAACATATGCAACTAAATTCCTTACTACAGTTCTCACTGATGGCTCATTTTGATATGGGTATGACCCAAGATGTCTTCAAGACTATACTTTCAGAACATAAACTCTGGTTATTTATCAGGACAGATAGAAGAGTTTCACATATGGGCCTGGAGGTGAATCACATCTGCCTTCTGAAGGATACTTTATGCCTTTCACAGGGTTGATACTATTTTAAGCCATCAGAATTTCTGAAGAGCATTTACTAAATTACAGAGGGATATGAATTTTTGTCAGAATAGGGAGTGCTTACCCCAACAAAATGACAGATAATGACAAAATGACAGATGCACTTAAAGAAGTGCATCTAAATTATATCTTATCAATCCAATTAAAGATTCACAAATCATGAAAGTCCTATGTAAGATAATGTATTGTAATCAGACATTTATTAAGAAACAGCTATTTGGAAGGTACTGTACAAGGTTCTATCCCCTCAAATATAAAACCAAAAAGTAACTTCTCCCCTTAAGGAACATATATTTGACTGGAAAATAGAATCTATATGCAAACAGGGAAATACAAGATAATTTGAGGACTAAGGGAAGACTGACAAACTAAAGATATTAGGACAGGTTAACTTAGCACCTGCACTGAGCTTTGAAAGAAGTTTAATTGAAGATGAGATAGATTGTGAATGGGATACAGTTTATGAGAAGTCAGAGATGGGAGGATATTTCTGAAAGAAACAAGTAGAGCAGTTTAGCTGAATGTAAGATACATGAAGAGAGTAAATGAAAACAGTCTGGAAGGGTAGGCTAGGATTTTAAATGCCAGGCTGAGTGAATTGCATTTTAAACTAGGGGCAATTGAAAGCCATTGAAGGTTTTTGAACATGTTCAGAACTGTTTTAGGAAGAACATTTGGGTAATCATGTAGAAAGAGGATGGTTTGAAGAGAGGGAGAGAATGAAAGGAAGGAGACTGGTTAAAAGGTTGTTAATAATAATTTAGTGATAAAAGTGATGGAAAGTCTGAACTAGGAGTGAGTGAAAAGAGGAGAGAGAGTGGAAATGTTGTGAAGGAGGATTTGAAAACTGTTTGGATATCAGGAGTGAAGGAAAAATAACCATGATTTTGCAAACCTGGATGAAGGAAATGATTCTAATAATTCCAACAGAAATATTATTTAGAAAGAGGAATGGATTCAAGGAGAATAGTAAGGGACATATTGATCTTGCAATGCTAACAGGGCATTCAGGTGAGTTCAGTAGGTAAAGATAGAGGATCGTACTTCAGGAGAGAGAATAGGACTGGCTATGCACAGAACTTTGTTCATCCATCTCCAGGAAGACCAATGATATTGGGAGTATGATGTTTTGATTTGTAAGTGAATTGGATTTAAGTGAGGCAGAGCTATGCAAAGTCATCAACTCCACTCTTTTTCTTCAGTCATCAGAATCCACTGGTATTGGGAGACCTTGGCCTTTTTAAGCTAAGATTTTTTCCAGGTTTCAAGTTGTTTGAGGGAATACACATTCAGTAATTTAAGGCTAAATAAAAATTGAGCCAAAAGATACTCAATGTTGCCCTCACAAAAGAATCAGTCTGGGAGGGGAAGACCCTCAGAGTTTCTGGACAGACAGAAACAATTGTTATTTATACTCACCCAGAACCATCAAAACCCAACAATGAACAAGTGAAAATTAGGCTGGGACCTAATGTTATCCAATCAGTGAGAATCAGAGTGACAGGTTTAAAGGCATAAATGAAGTCGCTCCGTCCCAATAGACTTTATCCAAATCTGTTTTTTCAGAGCTATGTTTTAAGAAATCATACATGACAATTGAGAGAAAAGAATTAATTGTCCCATTTTTTCAGGGAAAAAGTAAAACAATGATAAAATAGCTAAGCGGGGAAGAAAAAAATCCAAGTTACCTTGCAAAGTGTAAGTGAGCAAAATTAATATTTGTTTGGACAGAAGATACATGTAAGGGTGATGACTTTCCATGTGGACAGAGGGAGAAGAGGAAGAGGAAGATGGTGGGGAGGAGGACTAATTGGATCTGGCCAATTGGGGCCCCAGGAGAGCAACTACTATTCTTCACAAATTGCTGTTTCTGCTTTGCTCTCCCAGAGGATCAATGACATTGGGAGGATAATGTCTTAACTTGCAAGTGAATTGGATTTAAGTGAGGTAAAACTGTGCAAAAGTTATTAGCCTCACTCTCCAGAGTCAGATTTGAGTCTACTGGCAAGACATAAGTTAGGATGACTAGCTATAGCCTCCTATGTATACATTATACTAGACAATAATTTTTTTTTTGGTACAGCTGAGCCTAGTGTATTTTTTGAGCTGATTTCAAATATGATTTCAGTTTCTGTTACTCCATTATTTTTAGAAGAATCACAGTTTTAAAGTTATCAATTTTTCTCCTAAACCAATTTATTTTAAATTATTTAAAATGTAACTACTGGGGCAGCTAGGTGGCGCAGTGGATAGAGCATTAGCCCTGAAGTCAGGAAGACCTGAGTTCAAATCTGATCTCAGACACTTAACATTCTCTAGCTGTGTGACCCTGGGCAAGTCACTTAACCTCAATTGCCTCAGCAAAAAGCAAAAAAAAAAAAAAAAAAAAAAATGTAACTACTGACGATTTCCTATTGGATTTTTTCCAATGGAATATCTTTTTGCAGAACAGCATACGTCAGCGTTGCCTACATTCTACTGCCCTATTCTATTCTATTGCTTTTTCATTGCTGAGATTGTTTGATAGAAGTATTCCTTGTGCCTATTTATGAGAAAACCTTGTTCTTTCAGAAGGCAAAATGTGATCTAAGAAATAGATTTTGAATGATATTACATTGTATAACTTTATAAGCTTTGAGATAATTGGCAATTTGTCATAGTTTCTCAAAAAGCTTTTGTTTATTTTTAAAATGACATATGCAATTTCTTCAACTTTCTTCAACAATTTTCAAAGTGTTTGTCTTTCATCATCTTCCCTATTTGAAGAACAACAAATACCTCCTCTTTTATTTTATCCTCATTGATTTCTGGAAATTTATGTCAGATAAAGAAAATCTATACCACTTTGATTCATTACCTGAACCAATTTTTTTTTCTACTAAACCAAGTTTAATGTGCAATGGTGGTAAAAATATTTTTAGGAATAACCAGTATATGGCTTACCACATTGTTCTTTTCTGGAATCTGGCCTTTTCTCTGAGGCAAGGATTTTTCAAACATAGTTTTCCCCCCTATCTCTGCCATCTTTTTTGCAAACAAAACAGTAGTATTTGGTACAATTAAGTTTTATAAAAGAGCAGTCACTTTCAGCTTCCCATAAGACTAGTCAAGAATGCTTTTCATGACTAATTCTTCTAAAGAGAAGTATCATATTTTGAATACTTTGGTGCTCTTTTTTCCCCAGGAGAATCCATCTTTTCCATCTAAAAGCTAAATTTTCAGCTTGATTTTTTGGTATGTTGAGATTATTAGCAGGGTCCTGTAGGTCATTAAATAAGGATATGAAAAAGAAAAATTTATTTCAGATGGGGGATAACAATAATAACTTGCATTTTATGTAGTCCCTCAGGGTTTGTAAAACACTTTGTATATGTTATCTCTTTTTGAAGAAAGGAAGGAAACAAGCATTTATTACTTGCTCACTTTGTGCAGTTGTACATAAATACTTAATACAGGCTTTTTTTTTCATTTTTTTTTGGGAAGGAGATGGGTACTGATATTATCTAGGAGATAGATGCAATTATTCTCCCCTGGGATTACTGCCTTGTCATGGGGATGGGGTTTGAATGAAACAAATTTCATAAGCTATACTGTGTAAGGTTGTCCAAGATGGATAAGTCATAGTAGAAAGTTCTGACAAAGGGGGATCCACTGGAGAAGGAAATGGTAAACTACTCTAGTATCTTTGAACAGTACTGAAATAATAAAAGAGATGGCTTTGGAAAATGAGCCCCTCAACTGAGAAGGTGTTACTGGGGAAGAGTAGATGGTAACTGAAAGTGGTTCCAGTACTAATGAAACAGCTAGACCAAATCCAAAAGGAAGCACAGCTTCGGATGTGTCTGGTAACCAAAGGAAAGTATGATGCTATAAAGATCAATATTGTATAGTGGCCTGAAATGTAAGATACATGAACCAAAGTAAGTTGGATGTGGTCGAATAGGAAATAGAAAGATTATACATAATCATTTTGAGTATTATTGAATTTAAATGGATGGGAATGAGTAAATTTAATTCAGGTGATCATTGCGTATGCTATTGCGGGCAAAAATCCCTTAGAAGAAATGGAGTATCCCTCATATTCAAAAAAAGAGTGAGAAAAGCAATGTTTGGGTATAATCTCAAAAATGATGCTCAAATGTCTGCTCAAATCCAATGTAAACAGTTCAACATCACACTAATCCAAGTTTATGTTTCAAACACTGATGCTGAAGAGATCAAAGTTGATCAGTTCGATGAAGAACTACAACATCTTCTAGAAAATGACATCCAAAAAATTGTCACATTCATCATAGGGAATTGTAATGAAAAGTAGAAAATAAAAAGACAATTAGAATAACAGGCAAATTTGCCTTTGAGTACAAAATGAAGTGGGGCAGAATCTAATAAAGTTTTATATAGATATTTTGCTGGTTAAAGTAATCACTCTTTTTCAACAATCTAAAAGACAACTCAACACATGGATATAACATGGATGGTCAATTTCAAATTCAGATTGATTATGTCCTTTGCAACCAAAGGTGGAGAAGCTCTATACAGTCAATTAAAACAAAATCTGTAACTGAGTATGGCTCAGATCATGAGCTTCTTATCAAAAAATTCAGATTTAAATTGAAGAAAGTAGGAAAAATATTCAGATCATCCAGGTATGACCTAAATAACATCCTTTATGAATATGAAGTAGAGAAGATTAAAAGATTTAAAAGATTAGGTCTAATAGAATGCTTGAAGAATTATGGGCAGAGTTCTTAATATTGTACAGGAGGCAGCAACAAAAAAATTTGCAAAGAAACAGAAAAGCAAGAAAGCAAAATGTCTATCTACTGAGGTTTTACCAATAGTTAAGAAAAGAAGGAAAGTGAAAGATGAAGGAGAAAGAGAAAGATATATCCACTTGAATGCAGAATTCCAAAGAATTGTAAGGAGCCAAAAGAAGGTTTTCTTAAATAAGAGTAATGCAAAGAAATAGGAAAAAAAACCCAATAGAATGGGAAAGAGATGAGATCTCAAGGGAAACTTTCATGCAAAAATGGACATGTTAAAAGGCAAAAAATGGTAGAAATTTAACAGAAGAAGAGATTAAGAAGTGCCAAAAATACATAAAAGAACTGCACAAGAAAGATCTTAACATTAATAATAACAAAATGGTGTGATAACTGATGTAGAGCCATGCATCTTGAAGAACAAGGTTAAGTGGGCCTTAGGAAGCATTGCTAACAATGAAGCTAGTGGAGGTTGTAGAATTCTAGCTGAGCTACTTAAAATCCTAAAAGATGCTGCCCATAGTGTCCTACTCAATATGCCAGCAAATTTGTATATTGGAAAAGATCACTTTAAGTCCAAATCCTAAAAGAAGGGCAATGCCAAAGAATGTTCAAATTAGTGAACAGCTGTGTTCATTTTACACTTCTGAAAGTTTATGGTTAGCATCCTGCAAGAGAAGCTTTAGAAATATGTGAAGCTAGAATTACAAGTTTTCAAAGAGGCAGAGGAACTAGAAACCAAATTGCCAACATTTACTGGATTATGGGGAAAACAAAGGAATAAAATACAGAATAAAACAAACACCTAATTCTGCTTT
The DNA here is from genome assembly GCA_023553655.1 of Myrmecobius fasciatus. NCBI lineage: Eukaryota > Metazoa > Chordata > Mammalia > Dasyuromorphia > Myrmecobiidae > Myrmecobius > Myrmecobius fasciatus. The sequence goes on from JAJPUD010002925.1 coordinate 23,911, forward strand.
GATTGACTAAAGCCTTTGTAGAATTCAAGTCCTCAAAGAGATGAGAGTACTAGACCCCCTTACTTATCACCTGAGGTGGATAAAGAAGCACAATTAGAATGGATTAGGGAACAACAAGTTGTTTTTTAAATTTGGAAAAGGAGAACAACCAAATTATTTCATTTATGGTTTTTGTTTAATTATTCCTTCAAGTCTCATCTAAACATTACCTTTTTCAGGAAGCCTTTCCCTAGCATTCTTAACGTTAGTGCTTTTCCTCAGTTACTTATCTCTAAGTTATCTTGTGTAAGTCATGTTTGTATGTTGCCTCCCTCATCATAGAAAGTGTGCTCCAGAACGGACCATCTTCTGTATCCTCGATGCGTGGTACATAATTAATAATTGCCTATTGACTTTAATTTTGATTTTATTACATGGGAAATCCTCTGACTCCAAAATCAGTCCTCTTTCAAAGGAACCAAAGTGGTCAAAGAGCCACGGGAAACATTTCTTTATTTTTCTTCCTATTTTGTCTCAACTGAAACTCGTCACTCAAAGTGAGGATGAGGCGGCTGAGCATGCTCAGTTGGTTAAGGGAGGAGGAGGGGAAAAATCCTCATGAAGCTCGCCTGCGCATGCCCTGCACGGGCGCCCTCTTTGGACCCCTGATGCACTCTCCTTCCCCATCCCCCACACTCTCCAGAGTTTTCTGACTGGATTAAAGATAGGACTTGAATCTTGACCCTGCCTGGCTAGGTGCCATAAAGTTTTTAAAACACAGTTTGCAAAAAATAGCGGGGATTGCTGAATTGGAAGGGTTTGCATCGGTGGTCAGGAACTGCAAAGTGTCGGCCAGTGCAGATCCTGAGGTAAAATCGTGGTCCACAAACTAATTTTGACACCTACCTCCTAGGCCAGAGGTGAGGCGGGCTCTAAGTGTTCCCTTCGCACTTGGCTGATTTCGATGATGTTGCGTGACCAGCACCTGGACCTAGACGGGACTTACTCTAGGCTTCTGGATGGATTGATTCGGACTCCCATCTGCTGGCCCGGGGTCCACACTCCCCCAGGAGCTCCCGTGGTTGTAGCCTTAGCTTTTCATCACTCTGCATCCCTTCACTAAAATCTTCCCTTCCTTTCCCTTCTCTTCTTCCTGCTCTCCCCTTCCTCTCCTCCCCCCAGATCTCTCTTAGGTCTTAAGAAAACAGATGAATAAATTCTCATCCACGTGTAAACAGATAAGCCTAAAACCTCCCAAGAACATTAGGATTTTAAAGAATTGTAGTAGTAACTTTGCTTAGATAATCTACTATAACCTTTCTCCCCATTTTTCTTAAAGGATGGCAGTTTTTTTTTTTTTCTTGATCAAATTACAGTTTCAGAGCAACTGGCGTGTTGCTAAGAGATATATACATAATCACAAGAAGGTAGGTGAGGCAGGTGGAGGTGCTGACTTGGCTCAAATTCCTAGGATCATAGAGTCATAGATAAGACATCATAGACTTCGTATTCGAATACAGCTCCCTCAATTTCACAGAGGAAGAAATTGAAACTAATTTAGAGGCTAAGTGAATTGTTGGAGGTCTTGAAGCCAGTAGGTAGGTAGCTAAATCAGACCTTGCACCTGAGTCTTTCTCACTCCAAGTCCAGCACACTATGGTGTCAAGCTCCCACTACATGTACATATTGTGGACTTCATATTGATTTAGAAAATCATACATGTATATTTCTTTTAAAAAATTAATAACACTATACATCAAAATCAAATGAGAACTACATTTTAATCTGATTTAGGCAGCACTCAAGAGTGTTGTGGACGACTCTTGGTGTATTTGACACCTCTGAGCTATACCATATATTGTCTACAAATTCATTTGCTGAAGAGCCAGAGAGATAGGTAGTACTCAGAGAGAGTGCTAGGCCTGGAGTCAAGAACACCTGAATTAAAATCCCATTTTAGTCATGAGCTCTATGTGAACTTGTGTAAGTCACTTTAACTTCTGTTTGCCTCAGTTTCTTCAGCTATAAAGTGGGGATAATAACAGCACTCCCTCCCAGGATTGTTGTAAAGATGAAAAGAGATAATATTTGTAAAGTAGACACTATATGAACATAGCTAATATTATTATTAATTAGAACAACTGATCCTATATCATCTAGTATCTAGTTTTCTGATATAGCTATCATAGAATATAATGGAAAACATTGATCTCTGACCCAGATATGGGGATCAAAAAGGAAAACAAAATCTTAGCTTAGTGACAGTTTGCCTAAATAAAGAAAAGGTTATCAGTCTGCTCTTATCAGCACAAATTTTAAGTTCTGGACTCTAATATTAGATTGAAAGCCCAACTGAGGACATATATCAGGTCCTTCAGAAATGCAAGTCTATTAAGAACAGTGTGTGATTATAAAACATTGGAAGTGTGGGTTGCCTCTCCTCACATATGCTTCATGTTTGTTTCCTATATGCATGATCCCTATATGTGTTCAGTCCACTCTGATAGTGTGTTTGTGTGTATAAGTGTGCTAAGTGTGGGAGGATCCCATGTGATAAACTCAATTATCAGCCCTTTTTTAATATAGAGGGACATCTGTGGACTGCTGTCATATATAACACCACCATACTGGTTCCCCCATACTTTGTTTATATTGTTATACATAATAATCAAAATATTATCTTAATTTGTAGGGTGTTGAGGTAGAAGGGTGCTAGAGAGTGATATCCATAGATAATATCTGTTTAATTGCCTCAGTCTTAGAGATCCAGTTAGCATGTATTTTTTTTTTTTTCTTTTGATATCAATGCTCCACTTTGGATATTTTGGGATTTCTTGCCTGGTCCTGTCACTACTTGTTTTAATCTTCTCCCTCCTACTATTTTAATTTTACCTTTAAGAATAGTAATAAGATTAGTAATGTCATTGTTTTTGGGAATGATGTTATCCTGTAACTCTTCTCACTATTCTTGTGACTCTGAAGACAAAAACTCTTTTTCCTGGCCACCATTCACTTATATGTATTATTTTCTCTTAATAGAATATAATCTCCTTCACTTTGGCACTTATATGTTCATTATTTAGTGCAGTCATATAATAGATATGTAACAAATACTTTTTCATTCATTTATGTTGAAGTCTGGGGAAGGTGCAAAGATAAACAACACTTGTCATTGAATCTAGAAAATTCTTTACTTCAAAGAATGAGGAATTTTAAATTATTATTCTTTTGTTTTCAGTATTATTCAAGTACATGTAAAGATAATTTTCAATATTCATTTTTGTAAGACTGTGTCCCATATTTTTCTCCCTCCCTTTTATCCCTTCCCAAAACAGCAAACAATCTGATATACATTAAAGATGTGCAATTCTTTTAAACATATGTCCATATTTGTCATGTTGTGCAAGAAAAATCAAACCAAAAGGTGAAAAGCCATGAGAAACAAAACAAACTAATAAGCAAAAGGTGAAAATATGATGCTTTGATCTACATTCAGGCTCCATAGTTCTCTCTGAATGCGGGTGGCATTTTCCATGTTTATTGGAGTTTATTGGAATTACCTTGAATTACCCCATTGTGGAGAAGGGTTATGTCCATTACAGATCATCGCATAATCTTGTTGTTACCATGTACAATGTTCTCTTGCTTCTGCTCACTTCACTCAGCATCAGTTCATACAAGTCTTTCCAAGCTTTTCTGAAATCAGCCTGCTCAAAAATGAGGAATTTTAATGAATAAAAGATGCTATGTGTCTTATTTCAGTTAGTTAATAGTTAAACTTATCACCATATACTTTCTTTTTTTTTTATTAAAGCTTTTTATTTGTATAACATATGTATGGGTAGTTCCCCAGCATTGATCTTTACAAAGCTTTCCATTACAAGTTTTACCCCCAGTCCCCTCCCCTCCCTTAGATGGCAGGAAGTCCACTACACGTTAATAATGTTGAAATACTTGACAAGTTATGCAAGAAAAATTCTATCCAGAAGAAAAAAAAGAAAATCAGAGAAAGGCAACACAATGCAAGCAAATATCAATAGAGATCATGAAAATGTTACGTTGTGGTCCATATTTCATATCCCTCTCTCTGGGTGTATATGGTTTTCTTCAGTGAACAATTGGAACTGGTTTGAGACAATTCTTTGTTGCAGAGAGCTATGTCCATCAGAATTGATCATCATGTCATACTGTTGTTGCCTTGTATGATGATCTATCTTGGCTTTTACTTGATCTGAGATAAGGATTGCTATCCCTGCTTTTTTTTTTGGTCACCTGAAGCATAATATTTTCTGCTCCAGCCTTTTACCTTCATCCTATATGTGTCACTATGTTTTAGATGTGTTTCTTGTAGACAACATATTGTGGGATTCTGGTTTTTAATCCAGTCTGATATCCGCTTCTGCTTTATTGGAGAGTTCATCCCATTCACATTCACAGTTAGAATAACTAATTCTTTATTTCCTGCCATCTTATTTACCCAAGTTATGTTTTCCCCCTTTTTTCCCCTTTCTCCCTTCCCCCCTCCTCAGTACTTTGCTTTTGATGACCCCCTCCCCCAAACAATACTCTACCCTTTAGGTCCCCTCCCCCTGTTTTTACTCCTTTCCCCTGATTCTTCTATTTTCCCTTCTATTAGTTTATCCCTTTCTTTTCCTCCTTTCCCTCCCACTTCCCTCTAGCAACAGACAAGTTTCTATGTGAAATCAAGTGTCTGATATACACTTTTAGAGCCCAACCTGATGAGAGTAAGATTTACACAATGCTCATCTCCCTCCCTCTTTCTCTCAATTATATTAGGTTTTCTTTGCCTCTTCAAGAGATTTTACCTTGTTTTTACCTCCTTTTTTTTTAGATCTTATTTTACTACTTTTTCCCTCTTTTCCCCAGCATGACAACCTTTCCCCCTCTAGTTTTCTTTTTCATATTATCAAAGTAATATCTAGTTAATTGTACCCCCAAACTTTAAGTATCCCCCTAGTAAAAATAAAGTTCTCAAGAGTCCTTTCCTTTTTACCTTTTTATGCATTTCTTGAGTTCTGTGTTTGGATGTCGAATTTTTTGTTCAGATCTGGTCTTTTCATTAGAAATAGGTGAAATTCACCTATATCATTGAATGACCATCTTCTTCCCTGGAGGACAATGCTCATTCTAGCTGGATAGGTTATTCTTGGCTGTAATCCAAGTTCCTTTGCCCTTCGGAATATATAGTTCCAGGCCCTTAGATCCTTCAATGTGGAGGCTGACAGATCGTGTGTGACTCTAATTATTGATCCTCGGTATTTGAATTGTTTCTTTCTAGCTGCTAGCTGAATCTTTTCCTTGGTGCTATAGTCCTGAAATTTAGCCACAATATTCCTTGGGGTTTTAATTTTGGCGTCTCTTTCAGGAGGTGATCGGTGAATTCTTTCAATGGTGATTTTGCCTTCTGATTCTACGATCTCAGGGAAGTTTTCTTTCAGCATTTCCTGGAAGATAGTGTTTAAGATTCTTTTTTTCATCATGACTTTCAGGAAGTCCAATAATCCTTAGATTGTCTCTCCTAGACCTATTTTCCAAGTCAGTTGTTTTTCCTAGGAGATATTTCATATTTTCTTCTAATTTTTCATTTTTTTGATTTTGTTTGACTGATTCTTGAAGTCTTATTGAGTCATTCACTTGCATTTGTTCAATTCTTATTTTTAAAGTGTTGTTTTCTTCAGTTACCTTTTTAAGCTCCTTTTGTAACTGGCCAATTTGTTTATTGCACTCTTTTTCACTTCACTAATTTTATTTTTCAATAAATTGGTGTCTTTATCATATCTCTTTTGGAGGGCTTCTTGCCCTGACTTCAGTTTATTTTCCCATTTATCCTCCAGCTCTCTTTTGAGATTCTGTATGCAATCTTCCAGACAGGCCTTTTGAAAAAAGGACCAGTGATGGTCCTTAATAACATCCTCTGAAGTTTTGTCTAAAGGAACCTCAGGATCTGGGGTCAGCCCTTCTCTGTCTCGATAAAAGCTGTCTATGGTGAGAGCTCTCTTTTGCTTCTTCAGTTTTTTTTTTTTTTTTTTTTTT
>JAJPUD010002925.1:30043-68816 GCA_023553655.1 Myrmecobius fasciatus
TTTTTTTTTTTTTTTTTTTTTTTTAGACAGCGTGTATATCTCTTTAAGGTTTGGAAAAACTGTGGCTAAAGCTCTTTGCCCTGGGGCAATTTGGCGAATTAATTTAAGGTGCTGGGCCGGTGGGAGCTAGGACTAAGTCCGAATTACTCCTTAAACAAGGCAAGTCTGCAAGAACACCTGCCCCCAATCAGGGCAGAGTGTCCCGACTGCCTCAGATAAACTCCAGGTGTTTGGAGTTTGGAGTTTGGAGTTTTTGCCACAATGAGCTGAGTCCCACCCTCACTTCTGGCCTATACCACTCTTTATCCCTCTGTCTGAGTTAGACAAATCTGATGTGAAGTTCTTCAGATATATCAGCAAGCAGTATCAGTATTTCTGAATTCATTGACTTGAAGATCAGTTCAGAGGCTTATTTTATTGTTGATTTGAGAGAAGATCGGAGGAGACGCAGAGAGTCACGTTTTCACTCTGCCATCTTGGCTCTGCCCCCCAATCATGTCCATATACTTTCTCACTAAGCAGCTATTCTTTCTTGAGAGGGGGATCCTCACAAACAATCTTCTTTTCTTGATTGGGGTCTCTTCTTGAATTCATTCTTTGATAAAAGCTGATTATATTTTCTTTTGCTTTCCCTGGCCTCCCTTTCTCTTATAGCCATTATAGAAGAAAGAAAAAAAGTAAAACTATAAGTATCTTTCTTTTTTAATTTTCTCATCTGCATCCTTAGTTCTAACTTTACATTCTTCAACATGTGACATTCCCTTTTTTATTTTATGTCAAAATTCCCATTTCCTGTTGGACACTGACACCATGCTAGCTAAGCTTGCGGTGAAACATTCAGGTCTGTACATGTATTCTTATAGATTGATCAGTTCATTTTGCTGTTGTACATATAGATGTCTTTTCTCATATAATTTCCATAAGGCTTGTGACCATACTATTGTTATTAGTCTCTGTTTTTGCTCGTGTTAAGGGTTGCTATTAGATAGTGTGTTCTTTATTTCACATACCACTCACTCTCCAGTAGTCTACCCTATGGATATAGGAAAGGCCCAACACAAAGGAACAAGAATTCAGCACCTTACGATAAAGAAACACAGGTTTAAGCCTAAGAAAAGATTATTTCTAGAATTTTCTTTGTCATTAGCTAGGCATGCGAGCACAGATATGTTACTTATCACAATCTCTGAAATCTAATGTTTTCCCCAATTTAAAAAATATTAGAGTAGAAAGCACACTTCTGGGTGTCAGGAAAATTAATTATTTAACAGCGATAAGTTATTTTTACCAGGCAGGAGTCAGTGTGGCAAATAGAAAGAATATGAGATTTGGAGTTAAAGATTGTGGATCCAAATAAAAGGAATATTAATAAGCATGAATGCAATGTCTTTGGGTTCAGAAATTAACTTTACAACTGACCCAACCATTTTGGAGAGCAATTTAGAACTATGCTCAAAGGGCTATCAAACTGCATACCCTTTGATCCAGCAGTGACTCTACTGGGCCTGTATCCTAAAAAGATCATAAAGGAGGAAAAGGGACCCACAGATGCAGAAATATTTGTGGCAGCCCTTTTTGTAGTGGCAAGAAAATGGAAACTGAATGGATGCCCATCAGTTGGAGAATGACTAAAAAGTTATGGTATATTGTTCTGTAAGAAATGACTAGCAGGATGATTTCAGAGAGGTCTGGAGAGACTTATATGAATGGATGCTAAGTGAAATGAGCAGAACCAGGGCATCATTATATATAGCAACAACAAGATTATACAATGATCAATTCTGATGGACATGACTCTTTTCAACAATGAAATAATTGAGGCCAGTTCTAATGATCTTGTAATGAAGAGAGCCATCTACATCCAAATATTCTCAGTTCCCATATGGGAACTGAGTGTGGATTACAACATAGTATTTTTACTCTTTTTGTTGTAGTTTGCTTGCATTTTGTTTTCTTTCTCATTTTTATTCCTTTTTGATCTGATTTTTCTTGTGTAGCATGATAATTGTATAAATCTGTATACATATATTGGATTTCACATTTTTTTAAAACATGTTTAACATATATATTGGATTACTTGCCATCTATGGGAGGGGATGGGAAAAAGGGGGAAAAATTTGGAACAAAAGTTTTTGTAAGGGTCAATGTTGAAAAATTATCCATGCATATGTTTTAAAAATAAAAAGCTTTAATAAAAAATCATCATTAAAAAAAGATATTAACTTCACAAATATAAAATGGGGGAGATGTAGTTGGACTGTTAATTCATCTGAAAAAGATCTGGGAGTAATTGTGATCTCCTATTTCTCTCTAGCCACTATCCAGGGATAGTCATATCCTTGTAATTATCATCTATAAGTGTTCCATATCTATAATTATGCTATTTACTTATCTGACTTTAAATACTAATTCTTTCATCTCTATCTTCCCATCTTATTCTTCATCCTTTTTCAAAACCTTCAGTTATTCCAGCCTTTCCTGCTTGCTCAGACCTCCACCCTGGCCTAAATTTCCTCCCTTCAAAATCTTGATTCTGTATTCAACTAGTTTGACATTACCCCGTCTTTTACTTTGGGGTCCTTTGTCCTATCATCACTTTTCCTCTTTCAGAACTCAATCCTGGTACTCCCACCATTCATTTTATCTGTTCTTCATGCACATTAATGTACATGTAGGAAATTGACTGGTCCTACTGAAAATTTATTATGTGATCACAATTGGAACTTCACTACATGGCAGTCCTTTTACTCTTTACTGACTTCCTATTGCCTCAGCTGCTGTTCCAAATTTTTTGTTTTCTAAAGTTAAATTTTATCAAATCTTCCTTCTCAGCAGAAGAAAATTGGGGAAACCCATCTAAGGTTCTTCCTTATCCCCAACTCAATATTCCAAATTGCTTTTAAATCATTTATTGTGTTTGCATGAATCTTAGAGGAAGGAGTCTTCTCCTTGCAAATGCCAGTCCTTTTATTTATGGCCCCGGGGGATCCCTTTCTCTCTTTTTCTTCCTAATTTTTTTTATCCCCTGACTTCAGCCACATATAGTGCAACCATTCCTGTGATTGTTTTATCATTTACATACGCTCCATTTCCATGATCATGAAGGAAGATAATGTGATCATGAAGGAGGATGATGGAAGGTCTCAGGATACTATATGATCTGATTGATATTTATTGTGTTTCTAGCAGAAGGTAGGTTCTCATAACTGACTCAGAGAAATGCCTGATGAATTCTAAATACTGGAGCATTTGAAGAAATTTAGGTGTTTTCCTGATTGTCTGGAGAGTACACCATGGGACTTTTTTTGAAACTGTGGCTTTTGTTAACCCTACTTCTTGTCCAAGAAATAACACTTTAAATAATATTTTTCTAGTGGGTTTGACTTCTTATTATAAACTCAACTCAGTAAATTAGCATTATGCTGGTTGGTCTGTCATGATAAGTGAATGTCATCCAACTATGGCTCATTTGTGAATCCTTACTTGGGTTAATATGAACCTAGGCTAGCCTGTGTGGAGTAATGTCTTTCAAATTTTATTGCTTTATAAAAGTCAGGGCAGCTAGATTGCATAATGAATATATAGTCTTGTGACTTGTAGTCAGGAAGATATGAATTCAAATATGGCCTCAGGCACTTCCTAACTATATGACTCTTGGCAAGGTATTTAAAAGTCTGTTTTCCTCAGTTTCCTTATATGTAAATTGAGCCACAGAAGAAAATGGCAAACCACTCTAATATCTTTGCCAAGAAAACCCCAAATGGGGTCACAAAGAGTTAGACATGACTGAGTTTGAAACAACTGAACAACCACCACAACAAAAGTCTAACTTGGTTCATGTGTTCTTTCTTTTGGTATTTTATCTGTTGTCTCAGGCTGTGTATAGCATATTGGGTACAGCCTCAGAAGCAGAGAGCCACATGAATTTCTCAAGCAGCTCATGCTAAATTCCAGTTTCCTTTTTTAAAAAAATACAAAGTCAGAGGAAAAGCAGGAATGTAATTGCAGAGTCCTTTCTGTTATTGTAGTGATTGTTTCTTTCCCCTTTTCCTCCCCATCCCCCCTTGTGAATAAAGAGTAATTTTGACCAGCTTGCAAAATACTGAAAGGCATGGTTCCAGCACACAGTAATATGTATGGGAGAGAACATGAAAAGGTCAATAAAAGCCCAGTGTTTTCTCTGTTGTAATATTTCACTGAAGAACTGACCTTAGTTTGTTATGCAATAGAAGAAAAAGGGAGGATAAAAAAGCAGTTCCCAACTGCCCCACTTACTCCATTTCTATTGAAACCCAGGAGGGTACTGAAAGGAGGTGTGACAATTTGAAAGGCAGAAAGGAGATCACAGAAGTGTGAAACTTGCCACCTTTCCTTTCATATCCCCCAGTGGCATATGGACAGGAAGCAAGTGCCAAGGGCTCTCAAGAGAGAGGGAAAGTTGCCACTGTGCTGTTAGCTCACACATAGCCCAAAACTGGCTTGGCCTGACCTGTGACACACCAGAACATATGCATTCTGTTTGCTTGAAAGGGACTGGCCTAACCAGTATTTGACATTTGCATTAAATGACTCTGAGTCCATCAACAGGGTTTTGTGTCAACTGGCACACTTCATGATCTATTATAGGGTTTAGAATTAGAAAGCATTTTAGAGATAATCTAATCTAATCCAATCCTCTAATTTTCTTTTTCTTTTTCTTTTTTTTTTTTTTCAATTTCCTAATTTTCATGGATGTGGAAATAAGCTCAGAAATAGTAGGCTTGAGAACAGGTATATTTAGGTAATGTAAATTTATTACAAGATAGTATGTAATTTCTTGCATGTTGCTTATGGTATTCAGGGAACTGTCTTAAAGAAGAAAGCTTATGCTGCCCAAGCATGGTATTCAGGGAACAGTCTTAAAGAGGAAAGCTTATGCTGCCCAAGCAAGTCCATGCCAGAGCTAGTATTTGAATCCAGACTCTTTGGCATAAGGTTCAATACTATTTTCACTATGACAAATTTCTACCTTAAAAAAAATTCAGGTCTATATTTTGTTATTTATTCCATTATGCCTTACCTTTTAAACCTAAGAATAAGTAACAAAGTATAGACCTAGCCTTTTTATTTTTTTTTGCTTTTGGCTATTAAAGACATAGGCTACATTTAAATTTGAGGATATAAATGAATGGAAAGCAAATTCTTTGTAGAGTAGGTGAGTGAAAGACAAAATCAGTTGTGTAAATTATCTGAAATTTTGCTTACTGAAAATTTATTATTTTTATCATTTACTTGTCATTCCCATTAATTGTAACACACCAATGTGAGAAGGCTGTTTCCCCAGTACTGCTTATGTAACTCCCAATAATGAGGTTTTAATAAAATTGGAATTGAGTCATATGACTTGGGCTGTAATAAAAAAGCAAACAGTTGCTGCAGAAATCAATTTAACTTTTGTTAAGACAGCTAAAATGATCTATATGCATGTACTAACTTTCAGTCTTTCAACAGTATCAATAGGTAACATTTATATAGTACTTTAAGGTTTGCAAAGTGCTTTACATATTTTATCTCATTTGATTCTCACAACTATCCTGTAAGGTTTTATTTTGCTATTATTCTCATTTTACAGATAAGAAAACTGAGACTAAGAGATTAAGGGACTTGTCTAGATTCACATAGCTAAGTGTCTAAGGCAGTAATTGAACTTCCTGACTACAAGTCCAGCATTCTATTTGCTGTCAGCCTATCTTTTCTTATTGATATTTGATATCCCTGACTAGTGACCTGTTTCTTTCTTACTCTCTCATTCCTTCCCTACTTCCCTAACCTCTTGTAAGTCTTAGCTTCCTAACTTTGACCTCTTTTTTGAATGAAACTGTGCAGATTTAAGAATAAATTTTCTGAAATATATATGGTCAAACATGTGAAGATAAAATTGAGGTGTGATTATTAGGTGATGACATCATGAATATTGAGATGAGAAGAAAAGATTGCATGTTCATGAACTCTCTTGGATATAGAGGTAAGGTATGGTATTTGCTTTATTTGTATTTGATAGATACATATTTATTTGTTGTGTTCATTAGATCACAAAAGCCCTGACAAGTGGGTATTTTTTCCTTTCTTTGTATGCCCAGCACTCAGCATAGTGCCTGGTACATGGTTAATTGGCTGCTGCCTAGATCTGTATTCGAGAAATGCTTTGGTCTCCCCCCAATAGTTTATGGTCTCCCCCAATAGTTTACTTGAATATGCTTGATACTGATATATCAAGACCGGAGGCTAGTAAAATTTAAGCCAGTTGGTATTCTTTTGGATTTGAACATTTTAAAATCTACTAACAAGGCTATTAAAAAAGTAAATAAAATTAATTTTACTTACAAAAAGCTATTTTCCACATTTGTAGAAATGAATAGTTTTAGACAATATTTTAGTCTTTCTGAGTATGTCTTGAAAATTTGTTTTCTATTGACATTAAACTGTTAATACAGTGAAAGTCTTTAAAACATGCTATGTAAGTTTTTCCCTTATGGTTGATTTACAATGTTTATTCTTTTTCATAATTTTTAAATTTTTATTTAGTTCATAAATTTTTATTCCCTTCTAAGAAGTCTATCATGTTAAGATTTTTTAGTAGCTGATTATTTGAAAAGTTCTTTAAAAGCTTTATGTCCTTTGCTCTAAAAACATTATTTTGTGAACACAAAAAAGCAGCACTTATTGTTAAACATATCTAAGTCTATGACTGATTTAATGTTAACCACTGGCAGTTGTAGAAATACTAGTTTGAAAGGAGTCGCTATATATCTTAATTGTATTTGTAGCCACCAAAATAGATACATTGTTTAAAAGATATGTATTTTAGAGCCAAATGTATTTTTCTTACTTTTGAAAAGCTTATGATTATCTGTATTAACCCGTTTGCAGTTCCTCATTTAAAGGCTCACAAGTTCACTTTCTTTGATCTTATGACATCATCCATTTGATAATCAATACTTCATATTCTCCCTAGGTTCCTTTGCCATAGTCAAGATCCTTACCAGTTTATTCACTGGATGAAATCTATCATTAAACAACTGACATATCAAAAATTTCCCATAAATTTTGTTCAGTGTGTTTCAGATCTGAACATAGTCAAGAGTTAAAAAGAAAGAATGAAGTATTATGATTGATTTGTTTTTCCTTGGTCCATAGTGAATTTGGGGGCATTTTGAAATAGGGAAGTTAATGCTGGGATTTGAGTCTGGCCTACTTCAGCCATGGGTAGCTCAGAGTTTTCAAGAACCATTTCCTGTCCTAACAGCTCTTCCCTTAATAGTGAATCCAGTCACTGTAATCTACACAAACTTAATTAGGAAAACTCCTGAACAAACCTGGGTCAATGCAATCACTATTCTTTTTGAATAAGTATTTTTGAAGCAAAAATTAGTTTCTGTCCTGAATAAAGGGAGATAATATTGTTTTCATGCTTTAGAGCAGTGAAAATCTTCACTCACACCTAATTTTGTCTGGTGTTGAGCATTTTATTAATTCTGACTTTTAATGCCAGGGGATAATTTCCAAGGGAAGCTGATATGCAGATGCAAGGTTAAGCCTTTCATTTTGGTCAGTGGATACCTTGATTTAAGAATAATCAAATTCTACTCAGCATGGACATGAGTTCTACCAAAAGGAATAATGTGGTTTGTGCTTTTCCTTTGTTGTGACTCATTTTTGTCTGACCTCATGGTGGTACAAGGTAAGAAAAGCAATTATAATACTTAGCAGAAAGGCTATTAATGAGATTTGTATTTATGAATAGCAAGACCCACAGAAGATAATGGTATTGTTTTTAAAAGTGTGTTTGAACAAATGTTAAGAATTTTGTACCACCCAAGGGCTTGCCACTGATAAAAAATTATCAGGATTTAAGTGCTACTTCCCTCCCCCCAAATAAAAAAGTAAAGGAAGAGGAAAAGAAGGCAGGATACTGAAAATGCACCATGAAAAAGAAAAGGGAATCTAAGAATCATGAAAAGCGAAAAGAAGAAAATTAATAGAATCTAGTACTAATTGAGAATCTATATGGATAAAAGGAATAATAGCAATAACTAACATTTTTATAGATTTAAAATTTTATAAGACACTATACTAACATACACATATCTCACTCTATCATCATCACAGCCCTGTGAAGTAGGTACTATTTTACCTATTTTACATATAAATAAACTGAGAGTGAAAGAGGTTAAGTGAATTGCTTAGACTCACAGCTAATATATCTGAGACAGCTGTCAGACTCTAGTTTTCTTAACTTTCAAGTCTAAGGCTCTATAATATTACAGTGTGCTATCCATTTATGTCACCCACGACCCAAAAGACTGCACAGTAATTCAGGCAAAATATTTTGCAATTGCGGAAATTAGACTTCCCACATATAGTAGTGGACTAAAGTGCTTCTTTTAACCTACATACATTTCTTTAGCTTCAATAGGTGAAATGGACCTGTGTCCCAAGAATTCCATCATATAAAATTAGTCTGTAAAAAGTCCTTTTTTAAAAAGTGAAATGAAATAGGTGAAAATTGAAATAATAATCCAAAGTAGAGAAGATTGGAAGAATACTGTGACTATACAATAAAAAATTACAAGATACGATGTAAGAATTAAGATTATTTATTAGGAGGAATTAATAGGTAGTGGGGTAGGGTGGCAAACAACTGAAATCCCAGCCACTGGGTAGACTGAGTCTGGTAGATCTTTTAAACTTAGGAGTTCTGAGCTGCAGTGGGTTAAAACAGTTGGGAATTCACACCAAATTCAGTATTAGAGGAAAGATACAAGAATCTACCAGGAAGGTCAAAAAAGATAGCATTGTGGGAGTATACTTGCCTTGTAGACTCATTTAGATCTCTTGTGAGTCTTTTATTAAATCCTTGAAAAATATTAGAATTAACAGCAAAGTCCTAAATGCCAAACACTGATTTTTTAAATTCTTATCAAAAGAAAAAAAATTAATTATGTATTCAAGTCACCTTCATCATTATGTTACTAGTCCTTTAAAAAACATGCTCTCTGTCACATTTTCTTTTTTAAGTCTTCAAAGAGTATTCCCTTTGATTTAGATACTTTCTCATTGAGCATATGTAGATATGTAGGACAGAGAGCTTCCTAAAACTTTTGTTTTAGGTATAGAAGCATAATCTCTGATGAAAAGGAAGCAACCTCCTCTTCCCCCACAGGGGGAAAAGTTATTAGTTTCCACCAGAAAAAATACAGCTTTGGCTCTTTAGTGAAAATAAGTTACTTGGGTGAGTATACACATGACTGTGTCCAAAAACATTTATCAGAAATTAAAAACTCATTGGTTTGGATTGTAGGCATAGATCCAGAATTAAAGATGAAAACCTCCCTTCCTTGCTCTTCTCCCTGGTCAATTTCTCTTATAGAACCAAAGACCCATTTTTTTTTTTTTGGACTCTTTACTATGAACAATTCCATTGAAATTGATCTGTCTGGTAAACCAAAAAAAATTCATTTTTATAATAAACTTGTTTTCATGCATAAAAGCTACTACTTCAATCCCTTAACTATAGTCTGAATTTGTTATGAAAAACAAAACCAAAACAGCATGGTGATGTTATTGAATCTTCAGCACTGCCCTCTGCTCCCCAATAATATACAACCTTTAAATATCCATAAATACTACACAGTAATCCACTTTGAAACCAATATATTTAAGAATTTATTTCCCAATTTTAAAAAAGCTTTCTTTAATAAGTAATGAACATTAATGACTAAATTGTCTAGTTCTATAGCTCATATATTTCTAGGCAGCTAGTTGTCTATTTCTTTAATCCCTTCCTTTTTCAGGGACTCAGGTATCAACTTCAGACTTCAATGCTCACCTTTCATTAAATCTAGAATTGTAGACATGACTTAAGTTACAACTGTAGAATAAAGAACATGAAAATTTGGGTACATCTGTTCAACAGAAAGCCTCTTGATCTTATTTGCTTATAAAATCATTTGATAGAGTGAAATGTTTCATAGTGTATTCTTACAGTTAGGGAAACTGTGCTAAAAGATCACTCTATTTGTTCTTTCCAACTCTGCTTAAATGCCAGCTGGATGTTTATCTTACAGCTAAGGTTTTCTCAACGGAACTGTGAATATCAATCAGATTCAATTAACATAGGTTATTAAATAACCTCTCTTCATAATCGTTAGACCATAAGCTCAAATGTTTGTGCTGTAGTCATTTGTGTTCACATATAATAAAAGAGTTCAGTGAGTTCAAAACTCAACTTTTATCTCAGTCAAGATGCTGTACAAATACTGGGTGACAAGACTCCTTGATAGAATTGGCTCTGGGTTTCACAGGCTTGATAAAGTGCATTATCAGTTTATTTTAAATATTTTGAATTGATAAGATTTTTAAAAGAGTAGTTCTGGAATAGAACATTAATTGACTCAACATTTTATCCAGAGTTAAAAAGAAATATCAGGATGACTATTCATTCACAAGATTTATAGGGTACATATTAAACAGAAACTTTGAGTGGCACTACCAATATTTAGGTTAATATAAGTTACAGTCAGCCATCCTAGGAGAAAGTCTTTAATTTTAACCACACTCATATCCAGACCTAAATTTGGCTTATGTCTTCAAAAGGAAAACTTAGAAAATTGGAATAAACCATGTAGGATCAGTAGGAGGAAAAGAATATTTTTCTTTAAAGACTTTTCCTAAGTACTTGTTGACGAGCTCTACTTCCTTTCTCAAAGCATTAATTTTCCCTCAGCACCTATCCTTTGAGAAATTCAAAATATGGCTAATAGAAATTCATATGTCTTTCCTTTTCTGTACCATTCCAAAATGATGATGGGTTTCCTTTTAGAGTTGGTACCCATAAAAACATCCCCCACGTCTGCAGATGAAATATGCTTTAACTGAAGCACAATAAAACCTGCTAAATTAAAATTTTAAACCTCTTCCCCATTGCCCTGAAAGGCATGGAACCAATGAGACCGCACAGTAGCAAATGAGATCCAGGCTCTTTGCCATTAAAAATACACTAAGAAGTGTGTATTTTTAAGCCTTAGGAGAGGAGAAACTTAAATCTGGAACCATATTTCAACCTCTATAGGCACAAGTTGGAGAAAGTAAAACTTCAACAGCAATGCTTTTTTCAATTGAGTCAGCTACTCAAGAAATAAAAACTGTTCTAAGAAAGAGAAGAAATACATTTATATTCCTTTTGAGGCAAGGAGGGAGGTCTTTTTTTTTGGTCAAAGTCTCTGTTCTCTTCAAGCTTGGAAATTTAATCTTCAAGTTCAAAGCTTTTTTCATCCAGTAGTTCAGGACGAGTTGACTTTTTGTGTCGTGAGTATTTCAGTCTCAGATTATTACCTATTTCATCAATTTCTTTCAAGACCTGCAATAAGAATATTAGAATAAGTTTTTTCAGTCATCATCACATTGATTTAGGCTGTTCTCCCCCAGGAGATTATATAATTACTATATTAGGTACACTGACATTATTGGGTTTTTTGATAATCCATTTTAAAACAAAAAGAGAGTAAGATTTTGTAATTATTTTTCTGAACCTAAATGCTTACTAACTTTTAAGTTGTCAATTTCATCTCTTGACATACTCAAAATTCTACTCATCCTTCAAAACTTATATGTCTTCTTTTATGAATCCTTTCTTTGACCCTCTTCTCTTTTCCTTTTATCCATCCAGCAATTAGATTGAATCTAGGTGGTGTGGATAATGAAATGGGAAGTAATGGAACTGAAGTCAAATTTACTTGGTTTAGTTTACATTTTTCTTTTTCTTTCTCCTCTCAGTTCTCTGTCTCTTTTAAAATTGGACATTTCCCCTTATCCAATTATATGATATCTGTCTCGTTCACTACACAAAGTATCCTGCTTTAATGATGATGACATTTATGGTCATAAATATTTAAGAGATTTTTGAAAATGTTAAGATTCTTCCATGTGAGAGATAATTGCTAGTCACTTCTTTGATTATTAGTGGATCAAAATGTCTCTTGGTCTTACCTTTAGGACTCCATAGTTTTGCAAAGCAAGTAGAATTGGGAACTTTTATTCTTCTTATTATTATCACTAGAGATGAATTTACCTGGCATTTGTTTGGTGTTTTATATATTTTAAAGCATTTTCATATGAAAAAAATCTTTTCTCTGAAACTCGGTTTCCACAACTGTCAACTAATACCTGTCTTAAATATTTCGAAGGACTGCTGTTATCATCTAATGAGGTAAAAGTTGGAAATGTGCTTTGAAAAATCCAGTGTGATACAACTGTAGAGAGTTTCATTTGTTAGTGCTTTCTCTCCTTAAATTATCTTGTGTTTACTTTCTTTTTACATGTTACATTACATTTCTGCTTTTTTTTTTTTTTTTTTTTGCTGAGGCAATTGAGGTTAAGTGACTTGCTCAGGGTCACACAGCTAAGAAGTGTTAAATGTTTGAGACCAGATTTGAACTCAGGTCCTCCTGACTTCAGGGCTTCTCTATCCACTGCGCCACCTAGCTGCCCCTTACATGTTACATTTCCCCATTAAAGGATAAACTTCTCGAGGTTAAGAGATTTTTTTTTTTTGGGGGGGGAATAGGGGAGTATCTCCAGTGTTTAGGTCAGTTGCATTGTAGGTGGTTGATGCTTAATAAATGCTAATTGAGTTTAAATGAATCTGGGAAATGGGGATAGCAGTAGTTATACTACTACCTATCTCAGGATTTTTGTGATAAAAGTATGTAAGCAGAAAATAGGTGTATAAGCAGAAAATAATCTAGGCTAAATATAGAAATTGTGAATAATAAGAGTTTTTAAATGTTAGAATGGATTGGGGAGATATGGCTGGGTAGATTTTGTACATGAAATATCCTTTTTGGAGACCTTTACAAATTGATAGAGTTTTATATGTGGTCTTAGCTGGAAGCAAAGGAATAGATTAGATGCCTCAGATATTTTTAAAGTAATCAATGTTATCTATGTGATAGTCAAAAGATTTGACAGCCAGTCAATCAATAAGCATTTTAAAAAAGAACCTTCTATTTGTCCGGCACTGTGATAACAATTCATCTTATAGTAAATAAAATTAAGAATTTAATCAGAACAAGTACTGCAGTTAAGATATGTGTGTGTGTGTGTGTGTTTGTTGGTCAGGAAATTACATAAATATTAAATTCCAATATAATTAAACAAGAATATATTAAGTTGCTGCTATTGGAAATATAAAGACACAAATATACACATATATAATTAACTACAAAGTAAATATGATTTAATTTCATTCTTTTTTTATTTATGTGAGCAATTGTTAGTGCAAGGGAGAGGCAGAAGTGAGGATATGACGAGAGAGAATTTTATGTCCTGGTGAATAGCAAGTTGGGCCAGTTTGGCTAAAGCACAGAGGGAGTGAAGGAGAATAATGTGACATCATTCTGGAAAGATAGGTTAGAGCTAGATTATGAAAATATTTAAATGGAATTATCTTTTTTAATTGGAAAATTTTAAATGGTCACTCAGTGCTATAGGAATATCAGCTTCTTAATAGTGTAGAAGATGAATTGGAGAGGGGAGAGATTAGAAATAAATTAAGATATTATTATATTTGTCTGTATAAGAGATAATGAGGACCTTATGGAGGTTGGGAAGTTCTGTAAATGAACATAAGGGGATGGATGTTGTGGAGGTAGATTCTATGAATCTTGGTCACTGATTGGATATGGTTCATAAAGGACAGTGAAGAGGTTAGGTTGATTTTGAGAATGTGATGATGACTAACCAGAAGGGGAAAATATTGAGTTTTGTTTTGAACATGTTGAGGTTGAGAAATGCTAAGACAACATCTAGATGGAGATAGGATAGATAATTTGGTGAAAGGGCGCTGGGACTTGGAAGGAATACAGACTGAATTTAAAAATTTCAGAGTTGCATGCATAGAGATAAGTGAACCTGTAGGGAGCTGATGATATCACTGAGAGACAGAGGACCCATGCATATCCACTAGAGACAGGTTTTTAGATCTTAAACAATTGAGTATCTTTGAAAATTAAAATAGCAGAACTTTCTGGGCCACCAGACCACAAAGAATCCAGTAAGAACACTTTGAGAACTTACCGTGTCTAGCATTTCCTGAGTATGTGAAGATGACATACAAAACCGAGCCCGAGCTTCTATTATTGAAGTGGCTGGAAAACCTACTACTACTACACCAATTTTTCTTTGTAATAGGATTCTTGAAAATGCACTGTGCAGGTGGGAGGGGGGAGCAAAACAAAAAGAAAGAATTAGAAATAATCCAACATTATCCACAAAAGAAAAGGAATGTGAGGAATTATAATTATTTGTGGTCAATGCTTGAAAACAGTAGATTAAGTTTACTTTTACAATTTATTTAAGATATTTTTTGAGACTTTATGAATGTAGGCTATTCTTTCACTATTATAAATTGTAACCCTTTTTAAAGGTTAGTAGATGGTCTTTGGGAGTTTCTGTGGAAAATTAATTGACTTTTGGCCAAGCCTAGTAATTAATATCTTCAGATATGGCTAGGCTAATATTTGGATAACAGACAAACATGGACAAAGCCCATAGTAGAACTCTATCTAATGGGATCTTATAGAGTTTGTGCTACATTAGAATGAGTCTTCAACAACTCAGGGCTACCTCCATCTTGAGTGAGGAATTTTACCATCTCAATTAGTGGAGATGATAATTTTATTTTATTTTATTGTATTTTTTATTAATACTTTTTATTTGCAAAACATATGTATGGGTAATTCTTTAACATTAACCCCTTACAAAGCTTTCTATTACAAATTTTTCCCCCCTACTCCCCACCCCTCCTCTAGATGGCAGGATATCCACTACATGTTAATTATGTT
Organism: Myrmecobius fasciatus; assembly: GCA_023553655.1. Lineage (NCBI taxonomy): Eukaryota > Metazoa > Chordata > Mammalia > Dasyuromorphia > Myrmecobiidae > Myrmecobius > Myrmecobius fasciatus. The sequence continues at coordinate 44,926 of JAJPUD010002925.1, forward strand.
AAAATACTTGACAAATCAAATATATGTATACATATTTCCACACAGAGATGATAATTTTATAACCTTTCAAATATAACTTGAAACTGATTAATATTGAGACCATGCTAAATCTCATAGGTGTTATGAAAGCTGATTAGCCTTTTACAAGTGGCAATAAAATCTCTTGACGTCGAAGAGATGATTTTAATTTCTGTTGAACATGCTTTGAAAAGTGTGTGAATAATAATATAATGCTTTAAAATTTGCCAAGCTGCTCTCTAATACAAAAGATTGATCTTTGGAACATGATGATCTGTGAAAATCAAAATTGCCCCAAAGTACAATGGAGACTTGTGTGGTGGCTGTAACTTATTTCCAATCATGACTTTATGCACATGAAAGTGGAGTAAGGGATATATTTTAATACTTACAGGAACTATCAGCTCAGAGTTTGGGTCCAGTATTTAAAAGTAATTTAATCTTAACCTATTCATCCTTTCTTATCCTATGCATCCCTTTTCCATGTCTTATAAATGTTCCAAATAACATCCTGAGAACTTTCTGTAGATGTTTTGGCATTGTTTGGCTATCAGTATATCTTATCTAAATTTATTATTATTATTGCCTTTTGTTTTTAATCTGGAAAACAGTTTAAACTGTTAGTTTAAACTCCTTAAACTGGAGGCCTTTCCCCTAAAACTGCCATGTTCCATTGAATTCTTCATTGTAACAAACAAATTTGATTTTATACAAAGCCAAATAATACCAAGTTGTATCTGTATAAAATATATTGTAGTGCTTATTTCTCTACTGAGAGGAGGAAGGAATGTATGCTTATTAGAAATTTCTAGGACAGTGATTATTCATTATATATCATTCAATTCATTTACATATATTTTTATTTACATATATATAAATTTATGTTTATATAAATATGTACATACATATACATGCACACACATATATCAGTTTGTATTTCATTACTGTGAATCACCTTGAAGAAATATTTCCATGTTTGTTTGAAAGATAGAGGATTTTTTACACAACTATAGATAACTTTGATTACTTCATGTGAAAAAATGTTCATACCTTTTGATCATTTATCATTAAGGGAATGGCTTTTATTTTTGTATATTTGAGAAATGAGGCCTTTATCACAGAACCTTGCTTCAATTTTCTTTTCAAAATTACCATTGCTCATTATATTCTTCCCAATTTATTCTACTCCCTCTCTCCTTTTACCATGTCTATCCTCAAAAGTGTTTTGCTACTAATCACTCCCTCCCCCAATATGCCCTCTCTTTTATCACTCTTCTCTCTTCTTGTTTTCCATTCCTCTATTACTTTCTTGCAGGGAAAAATAAATTTCTATACCCATGAGTATGTATGCTATTTCCTTTTTGAACTAATTCTGATGAGAATAAAGATCACTCACTCACTCATCCTTTTCTACCCTCTTCTCCTCCATTGTAAATGCTTTTTCTTGTCTTTTTTTTATAGCAGATAATTTACACCATTTCACTTCTCCCTTCCCTTTCTCTCAGTACTCCTCTCTCATCCCTTAATTTCATTTTTAAAAAAGATATTATCTTCTTTATATTTAACTTACATTTGTGCCCTCTGTTTATATATGCTCCTTCTAATTGCCCTAATAATAAGAAAGTTCTTATGAGTTATAATCATCATTTTCTCACATAGGAATGCAAACAGTTTACTCTTATTAAGTATTTTTTGATTTTTCTTTCTTGTTTCCTCTCGAGTTTTATATTTGAAAGTCAAATTTTCTATTCAATTCTGGCCTTTTCATCAAGGATGTTTGAGGGTCCTTTATTTCTTCATTTTTCATTTCTTTCATTTTCCTCCCTGAAGGATTAAACTCACCTTTGCTAGGTAGATGATTTTTTTTTATTATAAGTCTAGCTCCTTTGTCTTCAGAATGTCTTATTCCAAGCCCTCTTACCATTTAAAGTAGAAGCTGTTAAATCTTGTGTTATCCTGACTATATCTCCAAGATATTTGAATTGTTTGTTTTTGGCTGTTTGCAATGTTTTCTCCTTGACTTGGGAGCTCTGGAATTTGGCTATAATATTCTTGGGAGTTTTCATTTTGGGAGCTCTTTTCAGGAGGTGATTGGTGGAGTCTTTTGATTTCTATTTTACCCTCTGATTCTAGGTTATCAGGGTATTTTTCCTTGACATTCTTGAAAAATGATGTCTAGGTTCTTTTTTGATCATGGCTTTCATGGAGTTCAATAATTTTGAAATTCTCTCTCCTGGATTTATTTTCCAGATCAGTTGTTTTTCCAAGGAGATAGTTCACATTGTCTTCTATTTTTTTCAGTCTTTTGGTTTTATTTTATTGTTTCTTGTTTCTCAAAAAGTCATTAGCTTCTATTTGCTCAATTCTAATTTTTTTTTTTTTTGCTTTTTGCTGAGGCAAATGGGGTTAAGTGACTTGCCCAGGGTCACACAGCTAGGGAATGTTAAGTGTCTGAGACCAGATTTGAACCCAGGTCCTCCTGACTTCAGGGCTGGTGCTCTATTCACTGCGCCACCTAGCTGCCCCATCAATTCTAATTTTTAAGGAATTATTTTCTTCAGTGAGCTTTTGTACCTCCTTTTCCATATGTCCAAATTTTAAAGAAGTTGTTTTCTTCAGTGGATTCCCCCCACACATTTAGTCAAGTCTACTCTTTAAAGAGTTCCCCCCTCACACCCCCAAGGAATTTTTTGCTTCTCTTTCCATTTGGCCAGTTCTGCTTTTTAAGGTATCCTTCTCCTCATTGGCTTTTTGTACATCCTTTACCAATTGGCCTAGTCTGTTTTTAAAGTATTATTTTCTTCAGTTGTGTGTGTGTGTGTGTATGTCTGTTCTACCAAGCTTGTTCTTCAAGGTTTTCTTGCATCACTCCCATTTTTCTTTCCAATTTTTTCTCTGTTTCTCTTTCTTGATTTTTAAAATTCTTTTTCAGCTCTTCTATGGCCTGAGGCCATTTCATATTTTTTTCTTAGAAATTTTGGATATAGGAGATTTGATTTGGATATCTTCTGAGAATGTGTTTTAATCTTCCTTGTCACATTATAACTTTCTATGGTAAGAGCTTTTTTAAAAAACTCTTTGGTAAAGTAGGGATGTGCATTCAGGGAAGAGGGTGTTGTATCCTGAGCTTCAGGGGTTTTGTGTAGCAGTTTTTAGAAATGTTTGTAGAGCTTCCAACATGGTATGATCTAAGGAGAGGCATGCTGAATACTCTCTTGGCCGATGCTCTGTGCCACAGACACTCTTTTCTCAAATTGTGAGGAGGATACCCACTCCACTGTGTCTGTAAGCTTTGGTGTGCTCATGCATCTCCTTACCGTGGGACTTCCACTCAGGACTGTGACCTGGATTCGAGTATGGGCCAAGTACCAAAGTCCTGCCTTGGGGCTAACAAAGAGACCCCCTTGAAGTCTCCTTGGGACCATTTATTTAACCCCCTTACTGTGTGTGGGCTAAGAGCTCCAGGAGCTCCTAGTGCCTCCCTAGGCGCTTCTGGTGGGCTGCTGTGCTGGCCTGGGAAGCACTGTGCTTTATTCTCACCTAGCTGTGACAAACCTTTCCTGCCTAGGTTATCTTTTGCATCTGTGGGCCCAGGTGTATGAAAATCATCACTGCTGCTACTGATTCAGGTGCTTGAAACCGGTTCCTGTTTGTGGGGCCCAAGCTACACTGGTGCTGCCTGTGCTGAACTGTACTCCTCTCTTGCCTGAGGGTGACAGAGCTTTCCTGCACACTTTCCAAGTTGTCTTGGATTGTAAAATGGTTTCACTCTGTCTTTTTGAAGGTTCTGCTGCTCTAGAATTTGTTTAGATTATGTAAAGCCATGCGGAGGGGCTTGGGGGAGAACTTGGGTCTGCCATCTTGGTTTCCACCTCAAGACTCCTGAATTGCCTTCTGAGGGAAGAGCAGCTGCTGAGTCTTTTGGCTGGCTCCTTGGGAGCTTTGAAAAGGTGTTTTACCTTTGCAAGTATGTCTGGGATAGGGACACCTCCCTTTTGTGTTTCCTTCCCTGATTTTGCAGCCAATGGAGATGGTTGGAGCCAGGCAGTGACCTTGTGAGTTTGGAGAGGAGTGTCTACAGGTTCCTCTGATAACTGGGAGCACCGTCAGTGGCAATAGTAGAAACATCTGCAGATAAATGAGCACACTGGCAGCCTTAGAGATTGTGACTCTTCATGACTGAGAAGTGTTGACCATATATCTTAAAAAGTCACTGATCTTCAGAGTTGGAGAGAGAATTGGACCTAAGAGGAACTGCCTCCCGACTCCTTGAAAAAAGGAAAGAACATCAAATATGTTTTCTAAACACATCTACCCTTGTATTTTAGTTTTCATTTCACTCTCCTCTCAGATGTTGTCTATATTTATTATAGAATATGCCTTAGGTTTTGGGTTGTACTGACTATTTTTACTATACCTGATTAAATAAATACCTTTTCTAAAAACTAATTGAGTCCATTAACTCAAGCTTATCAATGAGAAGTGTACTGATAGGAGTTTTATGTACAATAGTACTAAACTCCTTGGAATCTATAGAAAGGAATAGTCAGTCTCCCTTTGAGGAATTTAAGAGTATCTAATTAGTGGAATTTTCCTAAGAGTAGGTACTACACATAGAAAGATAAGTCTACACACAAACTTTAGAGACATACCAACTAACCAGATGGAATAAGGTGGAATTATTCGCACATATGTAGAGAGGTTTTATCTATAGTGATCATCGAGACTAGACAAATCCTTTTATATCAGTTCTCATTTAGATAGTACTTTTAAAGTTTATAAAACACTGCCTTTAGATGCAGGAGGCACAAATATTATTTCCATTTTATAGATGAGAAAACTGAAATTAGGTGAAATTACTTGTTTATAAGAAACATAAAATGAAAACTTCAATCCATTTCATATTTCTAAGGTAATTACCCTTCTGACAGATTTTTTGTTATGTCCATGTGGGTTAAATTATCAGGTTTTCTCTTTTTTAGCAGCAGCAGAGATTCAGGAATGTAAAGCCTCAAAAGTTTGAACAAATTCCTGCATATTTATGGACAAATGACAGACATTAGATTATAGGGCATAAACCTGAAAAGTGATTCTCTTCTTATTAGGCCCAGTAAATCCCATTTGGCAACTTTTAATACATGAATGAATCCACCCAGATGAGAGAAAAATGCATCAGATCTGTTGTTAGCATTAAAAAGTTGCTAAGTCTGTTTTTTTTAGGCTTGGAGCCTGACAGGTCTACAGAAACCTTCAAGTCGTAATTCAGAAAGAACGCTTGAACCAGATGAAAGAGGAACACCATAAATTCATTCTTCTTTTTCAGAATTTTAGTGTTTTGTCTTGCAAATTTCTAATGGAGATTTATCAAGTAAAGCAAGGAAGACAGCATTTTTAAAGACCAAGAAAATTTCACAGCTATTATGGTTGAAGTAAGAACTGAGAATTAGCCTTTATATTTGGAGTAAGAAAATTAGATGAACATGGTTGTTTATCTTTTTTCCTGTATTGCATAGGTCAAGGTTAGCCATAAACTTATATAGGACAAGAGCTCAATAATTATACGTGAAATGAAGTGCTTTTAATTCTATAATATAAACTACTTTAATAATTGTCCCAGGCCAGCTACCTTTTTTTTTTTTTTTTTCCTGAAGTACTTGAGATTAAATGACTTGCCCAGGGTCACACACAGCTAGGGAATGTTAAGTGTCTGAGACCAGATTTTGAACTCAGGTCCTCTTGAATTCAGGGCTTGTGCTCTATCCACTGTGCCACCTAGCTGCCCCAGGCCAGCTATCTTTGAAATCAAAAAGCCAATTACATAGTCTTTATGCCACTTGTTTTCACCAAAGCTCTTTCTGGTTTATAGCAAACATATGACTGTATGACCCATATGTAAACAAGGACATTTTCTGATGGTTTTCTCAAGAAATTTAGTTGAGAAAGGAAGATGACATAAAGAATAATGGGTTATAGGGCTGGATGGATCAACTGAAGTTTTATTTTTAAGGATGGGGAGACATTGGTTTGTTGTAAGCAGCAGGAAAACAATTAGCCATTAGAGAGAGAAAAATTAAAGGTTTGTGAGAGAGTAAGAATGATAGAGGGTACAATATTCTGGAAGTGATGAGATAAAATGGGATCAATGGTGCATGAGGAGCTATTTATGTTAGCAAAGAGAAAGTCTACCTCTTTATGTGAGACAAAGTTGAAGGAGATGGTAAGAGAATTTATCTGAATTATATGAGAAGAGGGAGAAAAGGGAAGAGGAAGCTCTTGGAGAATAATCTGACTCTGGATAGGGAAAGGGATGCCATGGTAATCTTCAAGAAGGAGGAAAAGGAATGGCTGTTATGATGAGTAGAATAATGAATTGATTAGGGAGTTGTAAAACATTGCCTTCCAGTGAGAGATTGCTTGAGATTATGTAAAACAGTTTTTAATTTTTTTTCCAGCTTCATGTGGCAACTTGTACATGACTTTGAGCAAGCCACTTAAACTCTCTCGCACTTAGTTGTCTCTTCTGCAAAATGGGGACAATAGTAGTACTTTACTCATAAAGTATTTTAAAGATTAAATGAAATAATATACATCGTGTTTTGCAAACCTTAAAATGCTATGTAAATATTAGATAATAATACAGCTTAAGATAAAATGACCTTTTAGGGGTAGAGCTAGGAACAAAGTATGGACGTTGCCAAGATTGAGGTTTGAAGTAAAGAAAATTTGTAACAATTAAAATGATTGAAAGTGGAATGGGCTATCTCTTTAAATAGTAGGTTGTTCTTTCTTACTATTCAATCAAAGGTTAGATGATTGCTTGTTGGGTGTATTCTTTTTGGGGTATCTGTTGGTCATTGAGATCCCATAATTCTCTTATATCTGTGATTCTGTTATATTTGTGATTCTGTACTTGGAAAGCTGATTATCTCAAATGTAAGACTACATTTGTCACTATTAAATTTATAAATAAAAAAAGACATATTTCAATCAGGGAAAATCTTCTTCTCATTTCCCACTCTGCTGAGAACTTGTTATAATTGTTTGAATTGTTTGTATAATCTATCAAAACAAATGTGCACATTAGCTATGTCTAAAAAATAATGCCTGATTCTTTGCTGAGGCTTTTACCTTTCTCCCTGATCTTGGATATAGCATGTTTCATCATTAATCTTTTAGTATTATGCTTATGTTATACTAAGAAGAGTTCCTAATTCTTTCAAACTTATTGACTTTATTATATTGTTGTCTTTGTATAAATTATTCTCCTGTCTTTGTTTACATCAGTTCATATATGTCTTTCTTAATTTCTCTGAGACCATACCTTCATCATTTTTTTTACAGCACAATAGAATTCCGTCAAATTCATATAACATAACCTGTTCATCAATTTTCCAGCTTATGGGAATCTTCTTATTCTCAATCTTTGCCATTTCAAAAAAAAAACAGCTATAAAATCCTTAGAAATTATTTTTCTAAGGACTAATTTTTCTCTCTCTTGCCTCCAACCCCCACCATGTATTCTTTCCCCCATCTCTTCATTTTTAAGATCATTAAAATATTTAGAAATATTTACTTTGTTATGTTTCTCTTGACTCCTATGTTTAAACCTTGAAATTTTTATGCAGTTCTAGTCTTTTCATTAAGAATGTTTGCAGAGTTCTTTATTTCATTAAATGTTTATTCCCCCCTCCCCCAATTAGCATTGTATTTAGTTTTTCTGAATTATTCTTGACTTTAAACCTATATCCTTTGCATTATGGAATATTGTATTCCAAATTCTCTGTTTTTTTTTAAAGTGGCAGTTCCTAAATTATGTATGATCCTGATTGTTGCTCCTTAATATTTGAATTATTTCTTTTTGTCTGATTGCTGCATTTTTTCCCAATCTAAAGGCCCTCTGGGAGTTTTCATTTTGCAGTTTCTTTTGGAAGGTCATCTGAGGATTTTATTTGTACTTTGCTCTCTAGTTCTAAGAAGTTTTCTTTTATGGTTTTTAAAAATCTGATATATGCTTTTTTTGGCATTCTGATAATCTTTTTTTTTCTCCTTGATCTTTTTTTTTCCAGATCAGTTGCTTTTGCTATAAGATACTTTACATTTCTTGTATTTTTTCACCCTTTTGACTTTATTGTAATAGTTCATGTTGTTTCTATCAGGTCCATTCTAATTTTGAGGAACTTTGTTGTTTGGGTAAGGATTTATACCTTTTATGTGAAGATATTAATTCTTTTTCAAATTCTTCCATAGCTCTCATTTCTTTTCCATTTTCCCCAAGAACTATCATTTCATTTATAAAAAGCATTTTAAGCTATTTTCTTTTTTTAAAAAGAACAAAACCTTTTTCTTTATCTCCTTCAGGAATTGTAGTTGAGTTTGTATATGCTAAATTTTTTCTGAGTTTTTTTTTAATAGCTATTTTAGTCATTCATTGTTTGCATCTTGGGTTTCCTGACATCATAATAGTCCTTTATAGTAGGATTTTTTTTTTGTTTGCTCATTTTTCTAATCTTCTTCCTCATTTTAGACTTTTTATTAGGAATAGACTCAATAGCACTTCTGGAGACAAAGTCTAGGCTGGTTCTTTTGCTGTTTCTTGGAAGTTTTAAGCATTGTGTTATTCCATAATCTCAGGGACAGAGAGGCAATAAGCAAGCTTTTGGTGATCCTAAAATAGTCTGATGTAGGGCAGAATTTTATTGTTGGAGACCCTAATCTGAGCTTTCTAAATTCCTGACCTGAAATTTGGTTTGAGCAACATTAGAATGCTGCTGGACTTAGCCCCTTATCAACTAGCTGGAAAGCTGTATTCGTTTGAAATTGCAGAATTGAAAGCTCACCTTTGGTTTAGAATTCATGCCCAGATTATTCTTCTTCATGTTGGGCTAGATCAGGAACCGAGATCTTGCTCTGCTCCTAGAGTCTGGGCCCCACAGCTGTTGTTTGCTTTTAATTTGTTTCTGTCTACTTTCAGTTTCTAGGACCTTCCCATCTGGGAATGTTGTCCCTGGGCACAGGAATTCTAGGTCCATCCTGGGTCAGTAATCCCCCTCAACTAGGTGGTGGGTTACACAGCTGGTGTTGGTATCTGTCCCCATCATAATTCCCCAGTATATATTTTAAGTGTCCCAGTGTAGGTCTAGGATTTCTTCTTTCTAGGATACATTGTCTTTACTAGGGTGCTGGAGTACTCTGTGCTTGGTTACTCATAACCTGCCTCCATCCCCAGTGTCTATCTGGACTGGACAAATGACTCATTATGACCTTTTTTTTTTTTTTTTTTTTTTTTTTGCATTTTTCTCTTCAGAATTCAGGTTAGCACATTGTGGAAGAAAGATCTATACTGGTTCTTCCTATTTTACCATCTGGACTCTAGACTCTATTACTATCAAATTTAATTTTATTGCTTCTATTCCCCCCAATTCTAACCTCACCATCTATGTTAGCTATATGCAATAAGCATTTCATCTGTGCCTTAATTCAAGTTTTTGAGAAAAATATCAATATCACAGGGTTTTATATATATATATATGTATGTGTGTATATGTGTATATACACACACACACATATATATATATATGTATGTGTACATACACATATTGATCAATTTATACTCATAGTCTCTAGGAATATTCCTCTAGAGATGTTCTTCCCAACTGACATAAAAATTAATTATTCCTCTTCAGATCCGATCATTTATATAGTTTTAAAATATATCATTTGTCATCTATACCACATCTTTCCATCTACTGCACAAAATAGCATGAGATACTAATGACTCCTTTGCTACAATCTAATTGTACATGACTAATTGATACAACAGCAGTATTACTGTTAATGTGTATGTGGTTTTCTTCATTCTCCTCATTTTTACTTTACATCAATTCATATAAATCTTCACAGGTGAAATCATCTTGCTTTTCATTTCTTGTTAGCATAGTAGTATCCTGTCACAATCATATATTAGAATTTGTTCATTCACTCCCCATTTGATGGGCATCTTTGCAATTTTCAATTCTTTACCACCAAAAAAGAGGTGCTATAAATATTTTTGCATACATAGGTCTTTTCTCCCTTTTCTTTAATCTCTTTGAGATACAGACCTTGTTGTTTTTCATTTGTTTTAGTTGTGTCTGAGTCTTTGTCATCCTACTTGGGGTTTACTTGGTAATGATACTGGAGTGGTTTACTATTTCCTTCTCTAGCTCATTTTATGGATGAGGAAACTGAGGCAGACATGGTTAAATGATTTGCCAAGGGTCATACAGCTAGCAAGTATCTGAGGCTGGATTTGAACTCAAATCTTATTGATTCCAGACCTGGCATTCTATCCATTGTACCACTTAGCTGCATAAAAAAATATTGCTTGTTGAAGAATATATACAGTTTTATATCCCTTTGGACTCGAAATGTTCTCTGCAACAGTTGGATCAGTTTACAATTTCATCAACAATACATTACTTTCCCTAATTACCCACATTCCCCTCCAGCATTTGCCCTTTTTCTTTTCTGTTATGTTAGCTATATTGTTTAGGTATAGAATATTTTATTTCAAATGACCACTGATACCTTTGAATTCTTCTTCTGAAAACTACCCATTCTTAGACCATTTATTATTTTGGGAATTAATTTGACTTAGTTTTCTCTCTCTCTCTCTCTCTCTCTCACTCTATGTGTTTGTATATGTATATATCTGTATGTAACACACATATATATTTGAGATGTGAGACCTTTATTTAGAAACATGCTATAATTTATTTCTTAGTTTCTTGCTTTTCTCCTAATTTTGTTTGTATTGGTTTTGTTTGTGCAAAACTATTTTAATGTCATGTAATTAAAATCATTCATTTCATCTCCAATGATCTGATTTCTTGTTTGGTCATCATAAACTCTTTCCTTATCCATGTACCCAACAGGATTAATTTTTACCACTCTCCTAATTTGTTTATGATATTACCCTTTATGTCTAAATTATGTGCTAATTTTGACATCATCTTGGCATACACTATAAGATGCTGGCCTGTGCTTAATTTCTGCCACATTGCTTAAAAGTTTTTCCAGCAGTTCTTTAAATCAAAAAGTGATTTCTTGTCCCCAAATCTTAGATTTGTGTGTTTATAAAATAGACATTTACTGCTATATATCGAGCATTTAATCTATTCCACTGATCTACCCACTCTATTTCTTAACCAATCCTAGACTGTTTTGATGATTATGCTTTGCAATATAGTTTGGAATCTGGTATTGATAGGCTACTTTCTTTTGTGTTTTTTTCATTGTTTCATTTGATAGTCTTAACCTTTTGTCTTCCTGATGAATTTTATTATTCACTTTCCAGATCTTTAAAATAATTCTTTGTTAATTTGGTATGACTCTGAATAAATTAATTTAGATAGAATTATTATGTTTATTATATTGGCTCAGTTTATCCATGAGCAATTAATACTTCCAATCATTTGTCTATCATTATTTTTGCGAAAAATGTCTTGTTAATTGTGTTTATATGATTACTAAATGTGTCTCGACAGACTCCAACATATTTCATGTTGCTTGCAGTTATTTTAAATGGAATTTCTCTTTCTTTCTCCTGGGTTTTATTTATGATATATAGAAATGCTGATGACTTATTTGGGTTTGTTTTGTGTCCTTCACTTTGTTAAAGTTGTTAATTGTTTCAATTTTTTTAGTTGATTTTTTAGATTTGCCTAAATATGCCATCATATCATCTCCAGAGTGTTTGTCCATTTTTATTCCTTTAATTTCTTTTTCTTCTTTTATAGCTATAACTAACATTTCTAATATAATGTTGAACAAAATGGACATCCTTGCTTCACCCCTGATCTTATCGGGGGTCTTCTAATTTATATTTATAATATGTAATGGTTGCTTTTGATTTTAAGACTATTTATTTTAAGAAAAGCTCCATTGATTCTTATATTTTTAGCATTTTAAAAAATGGGAATGAGGGTTATATTTTGTCAAAAGCACTTTCTGCATCTATTGATATAATCTTGTGATTTTTGTTTTATTATTGATATGGTCCTTTATCCTTATATTTTTCCTAATATTGAACTAGCTCTAAATTCCTGGTATAAATCCTATCTTCTCATAGTGTATCTTTTTTTGTGATATTGTTTTAATTTCCTTGATAGTGTTTTCTTTAAAAAATTTCCAACAATATTCATTAGGGAAATTGGTCTCTAGTTTTCTTTCTAATTTTGTTCTCCTTGGCTGAACTATCAAAACTATATTTGTGTCATTAAAAGAAATTTGAGTAGGCTTCCTTTATGTGTTTTTAAAAATAGTTTATATTACAGTGGGATTAATTATTCTTTGAATGTTTTATATAATCACTTGTTTGTCTGGTTTGGAGGATTTTTTTTCACTATATTTTTTTTTTTTTAGGTTTGTTCAATCTCTTTTTCTAAGGTCAGGTTATTAAATTATTATATTTCCTCTTCTGCTGATGTGGGCAATTTATATTTTTGTAACTATTTATATTTTTTATCCAGATTGTCAGATTTACTGGCAAATAATTGGGCAAAATAGCTCTTAATAATTGCTTTAATTTTATCTAAATTGGTATTGTATTCGCCCTTTTCACTTTTGATGCTGGCAATTTAGGGTTCTTTTTTAAAATAAATTAATCAAATACTTATTTTATTGGCTCCTCCTCCCATAATTTTATTTAAAATTTTAAAATTTCTATTTAAAATATTAGTTTAATGATTTTTAACTTTCAGTTTTATTAATGTCTCCTTTGATTTTTAGGAATTCTGTTTTGGTGTTTGGGGATTTAAAATTTGTTCTTTTTCTATTTTTTTCTAGTTTTTTTTAATTCACTTATCTGATCTTTCACTTTTATTGATGTGTGTATTTAGAAATATAAATTTCCTCTCAATTTTGGCATGTTGTGTCATTGTTGTCATTATTGTAAAATTATCGATTGTTTCCATAATTTGTTCTTTGACCCACTCATTCTTTAGGATGAAATTATTTCCTAAGTCCTTTATTGAATGTAATTTTTATTGCATTATGGCATGAAAAGAATGCATTTAATATTTTTGCTTTTCTGCATTTATTTGTGAAGGTTTTATGCCTTGATAAATGTTCATTTTGGTGTAGGTGACTTGGAATACTCCTTTCTCTTCCTATTCAGTTTTTTCCAGAGGTCTATCACATCTAAGTTTTCTAAACTTTTATTCCTCTCCTTAACTTCTTTCTTTTTTATTTTATGATTAAATTTATCTATTTCTGAGAAAGGAAAGCTAATATCTCCCACTGGTACAGTTTTACTCTCTATTTCTTCCTCTAACTCATTTAAATTTTCATTTAAGAATTTGAATGCTCTGCAATTTGATTCACATATTATTTATTACTGATGTTATTTTGGCACCTTTTAGCAAACTGTAGTTTCCCTTGTTATCTCTTTTAATTATTTCAATTTCTGTTGTTTCTTTGTCTGAGGTCATGATTGCTACCTCTATCTTTTTTCTTTACCTGAAACATAATAGATTCTGTTCCAGCCCATTCTTTTGGCTCTGTAATAAAGGGTCTTTCTTTTTTAAGTGTATTTCTTATAAACAACACATGGTTGGGTTCCAGTTTCAAATACAAAAAATATTTGTATCCCTTTTATGGATGTGTTCATCCCATTCACATTTATAGTTGATTAATGTGATTGCTATCATCACAGATGATTACTGTGTATTTCTCTCCATTCTGTTTTCTTCTGTTTATCCTTTTATCTCTTCATCTCTCTCTTTTTTAGTCGCTTCATCTTCACAAATATATTTTTCTTACTATTGCCTCCTTGAATCTGTCCTCCCTTTTATCAACACTCCAATGTTCTCTTAGGTTCTTTTTCTCTTACTTTCCTATCAGTTAAGATAGATTTTTATGTCTCTCTCTCTCTCTCTCTCTCTCTCTCTCTCTTTTTCTGTGTGTGTGTGTGTGTGTGTGTGTGTGTGTGTGTGTGTGTGTGTGTAGTACACAGTATATATACATACACATATATCCCTTCTGCCTTCTTTCAGTGCATTCCTCTTTCTCACCATATTTTTGAGGTCATTCCAACAGAAACCACTCATACTCATGTCCTTTGTATATGTAGATGCTTTCTAACTGTTCTAATAAAGATGAAATTCTTAGAAATTACATTTATCATTTTCCCATATGGAAATATTGACAGTTTTACCTTATTAAGTCCCTTATTTTTTCTTTAATGTTTGCCTTTTGATAGTTCTCGTGAGGCTTGTATTTCAATGTCAAATTTTTTATTCATCCCTGGTCTGAAAGTTTCTATTTCATGAAATGTTCATTTCTCTTCCTTCCTCATCCCTGTCCTCCAAAAAATTATACTCATTTTTGCTAGGTAGGTTCTTCTTGATTGTTAATTCTATCTTTACCTTTTGGAATATTGTATTCCAAGTCCTTTTTTCAAACTCATTTTTCCAGGCTATTTCTTGATTTTTGAATATATGTTAGAGTTGGGTTCTATACCATATATTTTGTAATGATATAGCTGCTAAGTCTTATATGATCCTGATTATGGCTCTATAATATTTGAATGGTTTCTTTCTAGTTGCTTGTACTGGTCCCTCCTTGTCCTGGGAGCTCTTTAATTTAGCTAGAGTAGTATTGGAAATTTTCATTTTGCTATCTCAGATGACTAGTGAATTTTTTTCAATTTCTGTTTGCCCTTAGTTTCTAAGATATTTGGAGTAGTTTTCCTTTACAAATTCTTGAAATATGATTTCTAGGTTTTTTTGGGGGGGTTTTGGCTTTCAAATACTTCATTAATTCTTTAATTATTTCTCCCCAATCCATTTTGTTAGTTGTTTCTTTGATGAGACATTTCAAATTTTCTTTCTGTTTTTTATCCTTTTGACTTTGTTTTATTATTCTTTGAGGTCTCTTAGAGTCATTAACTTCTACTTACCCATCTCTAATTTTTAAGGAGTTTTTAAAAATGAGATTTTATACATCTTTTTGCATTTGATCAATTCTACTTTTAAAATTCTTTTTCTTCAATTTGTTTTGTATCTTTTGTACCAAGTTGTTACTTCTTTTTTCCTAATTTTCTTGCATTGCTTTGATTTCTTTTCCTAATTTGTCCTCTACCATTCTTAATTGATTTTAAAAATTATTTAAAAATTCTTTTTCTTTAGCTCTTCTAGGAACTCTTGTTTGGCTTGTGGCCAATTAGCATTTTTTCTTAGTGACTTTACTTATAGATGTTTTCAAATGTTGTTTTCTTTTGCATTTGTTTCTTGAGCTTCCATACTGGTATAGTAGTTTTTTTTAATTGTCAAATTCTTTTGTATTTTGTTGACTCATTTTTTTCCAGATTATTTCTTGATATTGAAATATATGTTAGAGTTGGGTTGTGAGGAGTTGGGCACTTGGGAGTTTGGGATGGGAGGAGGAGTAACTGTCCCAACTTTCAGGCTTTTTCATTCTGTTATTTTCACTGGGAAGGGAGGAGTACATTTAAAATTTCTGTATTTCAAGTTTGTGTGATCCTGGTAGAGATGCGATTACTGGTTTTGCTATGCTCCTTGTCCAGGTGGGGACCCTGTTCCCTTTTAAGGACCAGCACTAGTGTTCTTTTCTGCCATGGAACTGGGCTCCTGTTCCTATCAAACCACAACTATTCTTTGCCCTACAATTTGTGGAATGGTCAGTGGAGTTGCCAAACAACAGCCTCTTCTCAGCACCAGCAGAGAAGTCATCTGTAATCTCTTTTTGACCAGTTGTAAAATCTCCTTACTGTCTGGTTGATGAGAACTCTTGAAAATGCTGCTACTGTTGCTGCTATCATTATGCCTCCAAAGTCCACCTATTAGGGCTGCTGTGATTTGGTCCAGCCCTCTTTCCAATGTCATAGATCTTTCCTTCTGATCTTCAAAGTTGTCTTCGAAAGGGAAAAATGTTTCACCTCAATTTTTGTTAACCGTGCTGCTCCAGAATTAGATCTGATATATTATTTTAAAAACTTTTTCTTTAAAGTTTTGAGTTCCAAATTTTATCCCTCTTTCCCCCTTCCTGACATGATAAAAAAAAATCAGATATAGGTTATACATGTGCAGTTATGTAAAACATTTGCATGTTAGTAATTTTGTACAAAGACTCAAATAAAAGAAAAAATGAAAGAAAGAAGCTAAAAAATAACATGCTTCAGTTGTATTTAATCAATATCAGTTCTTTTTCTGGAGGAAGATAGAATGCTTCCTCATTAGTTCTTTGGGATCATTGTATTACTGAGAATAGCTAAGTCATTCACAATTCTTTATTGAATAATACTGTTGTTACTAAGTACAATATTTTCCTGGCTCCTTTCACTTCATTATGCTTCAGTTCAAATAAGTCTTTCTAGGTTTCTCTGAAATCATCCTGCTTGTCATTTCTTATGACACAATAATATTCCACCACAATCATAAGGTATATCTTGTTTAACCATTCTTCTCTTGATGGGCATTCCTTTGGCTTCCAATTTTTTGCTACCACAAAAAGAACTGCTATAAACATTTTTGTAAAAATAGATCTTGTTCATTTCTTTGGATGTCTTTGGGATATAGACTTAGCTGTGTTATTGCTGAATCAATAGTATATATAGTTTAATCCCTTTGGCATAGTTCCAAGTTGCTCTCCAGAATGGTTGGATCAAACCACAGCTTCACCAACAGAACATTAGTGTCCCAGTTTTCCCCCAAACCCTCCAACATCCATCATTTTCCTTTTTTTTTTGTTTTGTATGATATTAGCCAATTCAATAGTTGTGAAATGAAATCACCTTTGTTTTAATGTGCATTTCTCTAATCAATAATAATTTAGAGCATTTTTTCATATGACTTTAGATAGCTCTGATTTCCATTTATCAATTAGGAAATGACTTACATTTTTATAAATTTGACTCTGTTCTCTATATAATTGAGAAATAAAGTCTTATTAGAAATACTTATTGCCAAAATTTTCCTCCTGTTTTCTGCTTATCTTATAATTTGGGTTATATTGGTTTTGTTTGTAGAAAATCTTTTTGATTTTATATAGTCAAAATGATCTATTTTGTGGTTTATAATGCTCTTTATATATCCTTTGGTTTTAAATTCTTCCCTTATCCATAAATTTGACAGATGAAATATTCCATGTTCTCTTAATTTGATTATGTTATCATTCTTTATATGTAACTCATTACCCATTTTGACCTTATCTTAGTATATATAAGGTGTGAGATGTTGGAGTATATTTAGTTTCTGCCATACTGTTTGTGAGTTTTTTTTCCAGAAGTTTTTTGATCAATAATGAGTTTTTTCCCCAAAAAAGCTTGAATCTTTGAGTTATCATATACTAGATCACTATGGTCACTTACTGTAATGTAATTTGTACCTAATCTATTCCACTGATCTACCACACTATTTCCTAACTAGTAGCTAATTGTTTTGATAATTACCACTTTATAATGCAGTTTGAAATCTGGTATAGCTAGAGTATCTCCTTTTGCATTTTTCTTTGTTGATTTTCCTTGTTTTTCCAGATGACTTTCATTATTTTTTTTTCTAGCTTTATAGAATAATTTTGATTGGTATGTTACTGAATAAATAGACTAATTTAGACAGAATTGTTACTTTTGTTATATTGATTAGACCTAGCCATGAGCAATTGATATTTCCCCAGTTGTTTAGATCTGACTTTATTTTTGTGAAAAGTGTTTTATATTTGTGCTCATATAGTTCTTGGGTTTGTCTTGGCAGGTAGACTTCCAAGTACTTTATATTATCTATACTTATTTTAAATGGTATTTCTCTTTCTATCTCTTGCTACTGAGCTTTGTTTTTAATATGTAAAAATGCTGATGATTAATGTGGATTTATTTGGTATCCTGCAACTTTGCTAAAGTTATTATAAATTTAAAGTAGGTGGTTAGTTGATTCTTTAGGGTTGTCTAAGTATAACATAATATTTACAAAGAGTGATAGTTTTGTTTTTTTATTCCCTATCTTAATTAATTTTTTTTCTTCTCTTATTGCTAGAGTTATCAAATAATTCTATTCTAGAGTTATGAATTCTAGAGTTATGAATTCTAGAGTTATTAAATAATAGAAGTGATTACAGGCATCCTTGCTTTACCCCGAACTTAATGTGTAAACTTCTAGCTTCTTCCCATTATTGATAATGCTTACTGATGATTCTAGATAAATATTGCCTATTATGTTAATAAGATAAGCTTCCTTTATTCTTGTGCTCTCTAGGAATGGGTGCTGTATTTTGTCAAAGGCTTTTTCTGCATCTATTGAGATAATCATATAATTTCTGTTGTTTTTGGTCAATTATAATGACAGTTTTCCTAATATTAAACAGTCTGGCTTACCTGGTATAAATTCCACTTGGTCATATGTGACTGTAATCTCTTTTTTAGTATTTAAATTAAAAACTTTTTCATGAATATTCATTAACAGAATTGTCCCATAATTTTCTTTTTTCTGTTTTGGCTCTTCCTGTTTTGGGTATTAATACTATATTTGTTTCATAATAGGAATTTGGTAGGACTCCTTCTTTGCATAATTTTCTAAATAGTTTATACAGTATTGGGATTAATTGTTCTTTAAATGTTTGGTAGAATTTGGTTGTGAATCCATCTATTCCTGGGGATTTTTTTCTTAGGAAATTCATCGATGGCTTGCTCAATTTCTTTTTCTAAGATTGGGTTATTTAAAAGTTTTATTATTCTGTTAATTTATATTTTCATAGTCATACACTTTGTATAGATTGTCAAATTTATTAGCATATGATGCAAAATAGCTTCTAAAATCTTCCTCAATGATGGAGAATCCATCCCTTTCATTTTTGATGCTAGTAATTTGGTTTTCTTCCTTCCTTTTTATAATCAAATTAACCAATTTTGTATCTATCTTATTGTTTTTTTCTCCATAAAAACATATTCTCTTTTTGTTTTTTATTAGTTAAATGGTTTTTCTTACTTTCAATTTTATTAATCTTTTCTTTTATTTTCAGAATTTCCAATTTGGTGTTTAATTGATTTTTAATTTTTTTTTCTGGTTTGTTTTAATTGCACACCCAATTTACTGATCTACTTTTTCTCTTTTTTTTTTATTGATGTAAACATTTAGAAATATAAATTTTCTTCTAAGTAGAGTTTTGGCTACATCCCATAAACTTAATTGTAATATTCTTTAATGTTATTGATTGTTTCTATGATTTATTCTTAAATCCATTTGTTTTTTAGGATCAGATAATTTATAATTAATTTTTTTCTCTTTCCATTGTCTATTATTGAATGTAACTTTTATGGTATCATGAGCTGAAAAGGATATGGTTATTATTTCTTTTTTCATACCTCTTTTATGTGGGATAATTTACCTCCCTCTATCTACCAGTGCAGTTTTCTTTCTCATCTCTTTATTTTTTTATTTTTATTTTTTGGGATACCATCCCATCAGTGTCACCTTCTGGCCACACCTCTCAAGAAAAAGAAATATATATATTTCTTCTAATTACTCTTATAATAATAAAGCTGTTAAAAGTCATATGTGTTATTTTGTCATATAGAATATAAAGTTTAATTTGATTGAATTTATGTTTTCTCTTCTTTTTTCTCTTTTTATGCTTCCCTTGAGTCTTGTATTTTGAGGTCTAACTATTTTATTCATTTCTGTTTTTTATTTAGCTATCTTGAAAGTTCTCTTTTTGATTATAATCATTTTCCGCTGAAAAATTATATTCAGTTTTACTGGGTAGGTTATTTTTGGTTGTAATCCTAACTCATTTGCCGTTTAGTTTATCATATTCCAAGCTCTCCACTTCTTTAATGTGGAAGTTGCCAAATCTTGTATAATCTTGACTGTAACTCATGATATTCGAATTTTTTTTTTGGATATTTGCAACACTTTTTCCTTAATCTGTGAGCTCTGAATTTTGCTCAGGAATGTTCCTGGGAGCTTTAATTTTGGAATTTCTTTTAGATGATGATCAATTTTTATTTTGCCCTCTGATTCTAACATATCAAGGCAGGGTTATTGTTGTTGTTGTTGTTTTAATTGAGTAATTGTTATATGAGATTTCTTTTGGATCTATTTTGCAAATCATTTATTTTTTACAATGAAAAATTCTACATTTTCTTCTATTTTTTTACTTTTGTGAACTTTTTTTTTGTATTGTGATGTCTCACAGAATCATTAGTTTTCAATTGTTTAATTCTAGTTTTTAAGGATTTTTTTTAATGAACTTTTGTACTTTGCTTTCCATTTGGTTAGTTCTATTTTTAGGAAGTTATTTTCCTTGATAATTTTTGTATGTTGTTTTCTATTTATTTCTTATTCATAATTCTCTTGCATTACTCTCAATTTTTCTTTTCCTTTTCTAATATGCTTTTTAACACCCTTCTTAAGGTCTTCCAGGAATTTCTTTTGCATCTGAGACCAAATTACATTTTTCTTTTGAGGATTTACATATAACCATTTTGACACTATTGTCTTCTAAGTTTATGCCTTCAGGCATAGTAACTTTCTATAGTTAAGCTCAAACAAAAATAACAACATTTTTTCTGCTTTTTTTGTGGCTTGGTATTTTTATATGAGAGTTGGGCTCTAGTTCTGCACTGTCTCAAGATTTTTGTGCTGGCTCTATGAACACAGCATAATAGTATTTGATACACCAATAGTAGTAATTTGATAAATCAAAAAAATGCCCATTACTAGGGTAGGACAATACTATTTGATACATTTCTAAGAAAAGTCTGTCAAATTAGATCTAGACAGTCTCAAATCATATATGGTCTGTATAGGTATAGACCAATATCTCAAACCATAAAATATGCTTCAAATTGATAAATGATGTAGATACAGAGTGATATTGCAAAACAAATTAGAGAAGAAAGGAAGATACTATTCTTCTGATTTATGGATGGGAAAGACTTTATGATGAATCAAGGCATAGAAGAATAAAACAGACAATTTTGATTATGTAAAATAAAAAAAAATCTTTTGTATAAACAAAACCAATGCAGTTAAAATTAGAAAAGAAATAGGAATATGGGGAAAATCATTTTCATAAAAAATCCAAAAATATCCCAATATACAAAAAGTACAGTTGCAAATTTATGAGAATTAGATCTCTTCCTAAATAGATAAATGGTTAATTGATAGTAAAAGGCAGTTTCAAAGAAATTCAAGCCATCAGCAATCATATAAAATGATTTAAATCACTGGTAATTAGAGAAAAGTAAATTAAAGCAGCACTACAGTTTAACCTTACACCCATCAGATTGGCAAAGATGATGAGAGGAAATTGCTAAATTTTGGTGGTTTATAGAAAAATAAGTATACTATTATGTCCCTGGTGGAATTGTGAATTGGTTCATCCATTCTGGAAAGCAATCTGAAGCCATACTAAAAACATCACTAAACAGTGACTTTAGACCCAATTTGATTATCATAGTCATATATCCCAAAGATCTCAAGAGAAGAGGAAGAGGACCAGTATCTCTGAAAATATTTATGGTAACTCTTTTGGTAGTAGTCAACCACTGAACTCTGAGGAGATACCACTGATCTGATTATGGCTAAACAAATTATAGTGTATGAATATAAAGGAATATTTTTATGCCATAGTAAATGATGGCATGGACAGTTTTTGAAGAAACTGGGAAGATCTATATGAGTTGACCCAAGATGACATGAACAGTGTTAAGAGGTTAATATATACAAAGATAAAAATAGTGTAAAGAAAAACAACTTTAAAAAAACAATTTTATAAACTCTGTGGAAAAGCCTCTGTGCCATGCTTTTTATTGACTTATTGAACTTATCTCCTCTTTCTTCTTTTTTTCCAGGTCTTCTATAGCAAAGCTTTTGAACCTGTGGGTCATAACCCTGTATAGGGTCACATAACTGAATATGCAGGTTGCAAAAAATTGGGCAAGAGTAAAAAATTTTTAAATGCAATAACTAAAAGAGATTTCAGAATCGAAATGTAATGAATCTGAGGTATTTGTAGCAGTGCTTGTTCTGTTGCATCATGCAACTTCACTATAGCCTTGGTTCTGAACATACAGCATGTGCACTTTGCATGGCGCTTGCATAAACACTGCTTTGAGACAGGATTGCATAAAAATTTCTCAGGCAAAAAAGGATTGCAAGTGGAAAAAGTTGAAGAGACCTTGATCTATAGTATACTTCCATGATTAATATTGCTTCTGTTTCTGCTTATAGATATTCACCTCCCTTAATCATGCTTTTCTACTTTGCTTCATAGACTCTCAAGAATACTTCCTTACTACATGTATGTCTTAAAGTGACTCAAGGTTACATAGGTTTGTGGGCAGTTGGATATTAGAACTTTGGGCCCTGTCTTCCAGTACAGTGCTACTTCCACTTTTGAAACAACTACTGTTAAACAGATAATTAGGAGATAATCTTTGAATCTTGGTAGTTGACCATGAAGTAACTTATGAATTTGTTATTTCATTTCAAGTATATAGCCCTACACTGAATGATATGATTGGTGTCATAGGTTTAGCATTATTTTACCATGTCTCAATGTTTTTACTTTGAAAGCTATGTTAATACTTACGCTACTTTACTTGGTAAATAAAGGAGTAGGGGAATAACAGGTGACTCTTGATTTCCATAAATAATGAAACCCATTTCATTCAGTCTATTTCTGAAGTATCTTGTGTTTTGGGCAAGTTGCCGGATTCTCTGTATGCCTGGAAAGAAATAAGCATAAAATTAGTTCATTGAATTAACATGAGAGGGTTAGGGAAAAAAAAACAAAAAACAAAACAAAACAAAAAAAAAAAAACACAAACAAAAGTTACATGAGTTTGGAGCATACTTAGTGTTTGTGTGGACTCACCTTATTGCTAATCAAGAGACAGAATTCAAGATAGTAAAACCCTAAGGCTAGAGCAAACTTTCTGGCTGCTCTGGCTTCCCCTCTATCATAGTAGGACTCTTGGAAGGGAAGTATGCTTACTACCAGAAGTGCAGCTTCTGTTTGAGTAGGATAAAAATGAAGTAGGAAACAGTTGTCTGCCCCCTTCATCATGTGTAAGAGGTGCTAGAGCAAAAAAAGGGAATTTAATGCTATGGATATATTGTACATAATTCATTAGGCTTCGGGATAATAGCAAGAGAATGGCTTTTTTTATGAGGCTAGGCCATTTTACTAAACATCTCTAGATTAATGTTGCAAAATTATAAAGAATAAGTTTGGCACCAAAGGAGATAAGAGAAGGTACCTTTTTCCTTCTAGACCCTGACCCTTTGCTTGAGATCCTTGAGATCTTCAGATGTTGAATATTGTAGATATTGGCAAATTTTGCTGAATTTTCTCTCTTTTTTTAAATTTAATTTAATTTTATTTGCATAACATATGTGTGGGTAATTCTTCAACAATAACCCTTACATAGATTTCCGTTACAAATTTTTCCCCCCTACTTCCCCACCCCTTCCCTAGATGGCAGGATATCCACTACATGTTAATTATGTTAAAATATTGGCAAATCGAATATATGTATACATATTTCCAAACTTATCATTGTTGTGCAAGAAAAATCTTATCTACACAAACGATATATCAGATAAAGGAAACACAATGTAAGCAAACATCAATCAAGGAGTATGAGAATGTTATGTTGTGGTCCACATTTCGCATCCCTCTCTCTGGGTGTATATGGCTTTCTTCAGTGAACAATTGGAGGTGGTTTGAAACATATCATTGTTGAAGAGAGCCATGTCCATCAGAATTAATTGTCATATAGTACTGTTGTTGCGGTGTATAATGATCTCCTGGTTCTGCTCATTTCACTCAGCATCAGTTCATGTAAGTCTCCCCAGGCCTCTCTGAAATCATCT
>JAJPUD010002925.1:73816-113533 GCA_023553655.1 Myrmecobius fasciatus
TCAGGATCTGGGGACTGTTCTATTTTTTCTCCGTAAAAGCTTTCTATCGTGAGAGCTCTCTTCTGCTTCTTGCTCATGATTTAAAGTTGGGATATTGGTCAAAACCGGAGAAAACTGCAACGATTTGTATTTGCCCTGGGGCAGTTTGCCGAGTTGACTTCTGGTCTGAGGCTGTTCGGGCTAGATTCGTACTAGGACCACGTTTTCAGCTGGTCTGGATCCACCCTTTTCCAAAGGCAGATCTGCCAAAGCACCTGCCCGCAAGCAGAGCAAAGTGGCCCAGGCGTCTCCCAGGGGCTTCCTGGGTGCCCCAAATCCGCCCCTCTATCGCAGCCCTGACTTCCGCCCCGGCTGGAGTCTGATTGCGACCAGCGGCCGATTTCCCCTGAGGCTAACCTTCTCCGGAGTTCTTTCACTGTAGATCTTTGATAGAAGTGCGTTGTAGTCCGAATGCTTGGAGTTGCTCTCACTTAGAAACCAGTTGGAAGGCTTACTTTGTCTGAGTTTGAGGGAATGTCCCGGGAGTTTACAGAGAAAGCTGTCCGCAGTTCGCCATCTTGGCTCCGCCCCCCTAAGCCCTCTTTTCTTTTTTAAAGAAATATCTATATATATAAAGGATGACTGTCTGGGTAGGAGAAAGGAAGGAAATACAATTTTTTCAATGAAGGAGAACTTGATTATATCCTTGAGTATTTCCATCAGAATAGGGGAATGAAAACAAAACCTTTGGAAATGGAATCACATAGTTAATATGTGCCTAACTAAAAATTAATTCTGAGAGAAACTGATTATAGATATCTCTGGAAGATGGACAGGAACTTATGCTGATGTAGTGATTCTCTTTTCCTTCTTAATTTTATGCTGTTGATGATTTGTCTGTATTAGATAACTATCTAATCTTTCTACCTAGAAGCAATCTAGAAGAAGTGATACAGTGGAAAGAAGGCTGGGTGTGGAATTAGGAAGACCTGAATTGAAATATAGCCTCACTCACAGTAAGTTCTTGAGTAAATCACTTAACCTTTATCTTCTTTGGCTTCCTTAACGGTAAAATGAAAATAGAATCTGCCTTCCAAGGTACTTTTAAAGATAAGATTCAATAATGTTTTTGAAGCCCTTATCTTATTAGTGTCTGACATGTGATAAGTGCTTGTTTAATTCCTTTTTCTTTCTCCTGAGTCTGAACATTGTATTAACTTTCTATTTCCTGTTCTTAATTATATCTTTTCTGTTATTTGGTTCTTCTTAAAATATTAATATTTTGTGTTTATCAGTGGGCATGAGGTAATTAAGATCTTCACAAGTTGTACCTTCAGGGTGATGAATGTGGAGTGGCTCACTGCTTAGGTGATTAAATAGATCAAATGAAACACCTCCCAGGAAAGTTACTGAATCACACTGCAGCCTCATTTTCTGACTATCTGAATTCCACAGCATGCTCACACTTAGAATTCCCTCCCCAGCTTCTAGATCTCTGGCTTTCATCTTTTTAACTTTTTCCTCATCCTGGGAGACTACTCTTTCACACTCCCTAACCTACTGGTTTCTTATCTCATTCATTTCCCATATCCACCCTATCTCAGAGACATACAGAAATTATCATATTCTTGATCTTGCTATTGCTCCCAAATGCTCTACTTCTACATCTACAGGCCCTATGTGGACAGAAAGAAGAGAGGGGAAAGAAGTGGAAAAAGAGAGAAGGAAGGAAGGGGAAAGGAAAGGAGAGAGGAAGGAAGGAAGAAAGGAAAGAAAAAAGGAAGGAAGGAAAAGAAGTTCTGTTGCTCAACTGACTAGTTCCAATTGTGTCTCTAAAGAGGCAGTTCTACTCACAGAAGTTGTTGTTGGCCCTTCATTCTTGAAGAAGAGCCTGACATCAATGACATTATGCCATGACATTCAAGTGGGTTAGATTTAAGTGAAGGAGGCCTGTGCAAGACCATCAACCTCACTTTCTCTTACTGAGCCATCTCGGTTCAATGGCAAGATAGAGATAAGGATGACTAGAAATGGCCCTGAGTGCAGTGGAAGACCTTTGCCTTTTTTTGACAGCCTCACATTCTTGCTCGTCAGTTGCCTGCCCATCTCCAATAATTTGCCGTGTCCTGTAACATCTCTTGTATACACCCCATCTTTTCTCTTTCACTACCACTAGATATAGGTCCTCATTACCTCACATTTTAGACTACTGCAGCAGCCTGCTGGTTGGTCTCCCTATCTTTCATCTCTTCCCACTTGAGTCCATCCATCACTCAGCTGCCAAATTGAACTTCTATTTCCCAGGTTTGACCTTGTCATCTGTCTATTCAGTAAAGTCTAGTGGCTCCTTCTTAGTTTTAGAGCAATATACAAAATACTGTGATTTTTAAAACTCTCCATAAAACTCTTATCTTTTCAGAGAGCAAGTAGAATAATAATTCAAATAGATTAATGATACCCAAATTTTCTGGAGAGATGGCCCTGAATCTTTCTTTGAGTAGGCATAAGTCTGAAAAAAATTGACAATTTAATACCATTTAGACCCAGAAACTCACAGGTTCCAAAGTTTACACTTCTTGTCTATGTAACATCTTTTTTTTTTTTCAATATATGGACATATACTGCAAGAATTGAAATGAAGTAAACCAGATCTTAGAATTTATGTAATGTAGTTTGAAGCATTTGAGACAACTAGATCTTTACCCAGATAAAATTAATGAATTTTCCCCTTTGGACCAGGCCAAATACAATAGAATCAGTTTAATTCAGAGTTAAGTAATCAAATGACTTGATTGTATGTAGCAGTGAGAAATTGGCAATGAAGTATTTCAAAATGACTTTTAAAATTTTAGTCACGTAAACATTCTATTTGCCCTTCATCTAATTTGCACTACTAATAGACGTGTTTGCCAGTAAATTATGCCTTCTTCATTAGGCCCCCTTACTTTCTTAATTTTCCCTTGTGTATTCTTAGCAAATATCCAGCATCTCCTCATTAGCTCAGCTAACCATAAAAAAATACTCAAACATCAAGTCATTTAGCCTTCTCTGATTTTTATTAAGGTCCCCTCTCAATTTCTTTCCAAATTTGGATTATGTTTTACAGATGAAACAAGTAAGTGTATCCATCTTTGACCCTGTATTGTATAATATTTTTATGCAACTAGAATGCATGTACATATGACACACATGCTTATTTAATTAGAAGGTAGTGCAAAATTAGGAATGACAATTTACACATTGAATGACAGCATCTAAAAGATTTTGAGAGATTAGGATATAGAGATAAATACAATTTAATGTTATATAAATGCTAGATATTAATTACTACTACCACTACTACTTCTACTACTATTACTACTACCACTACTACTACTACCACTACCACTACTACCACTACTACCACTACTACTACTACTACTACTGCTGCTGCTGCTGCTGCTGCTACTACTACTACTACTACTACTACTGCTACTATTGCTACTACTATTACTACTACTACTATTACTATTACTACTACTATTACTACTACTACTACTACTACTACTACTACTACTACTACTACTACTACTACTACTACTGATGCCATTACTAATTCCCTACTCTTGGGTTTAGAAATCACCTTCATACGTACAAGATAGAAAGGTATGGCTAGATAACATTTTGAAAATTTTTTTTTAAAAATTGAAAAAGTTTCAATGGACTGAAAATCCAATGAATCAATAATAGTATGCTTTGACAGTCACAAAAGTTAATGTGATCTTAGGTTGCATTAAAAGAGACATATTATACTGAGGAAAGTAATAATTCTGTTGTAGCTGCTCTGGTCAGACATCATTTCAGGTATTGTGTCTAATTCTGGTTTCCACACAGCAATCAATCAATACATATTTATTCATCTGACAAATGATAGTATATTGAGGATATAAATGCAAAGAATGAAGTAATCCTTATTTTTGAAGAAATTTTCTACTGTGGAAACAACATGTATATATATATATATATGTGTGTGTGTGTGTGTGTGTATATATATATAAGTACATGCAGAATAAATACAAAATAATTTCAAGGTAGTTAAATATATGGTAGTTAAGGTGGAAGGGCAGGAAAAACTGTGTATGACCAGTATATTGAAGGAAGAGATTTGTTTAATCAAGTAGAGATGAAGTGGCTGAATTTTATGCCCTGAAACTATTTCAGAGATAGGGAGAAGGAAATTGGGAGTGCCATGTGTGAGGAACGGGAAGACCAGTTTATCTGAACTAAAACTGGAGCAAAGGAATATTGTTTAGTAATGTTCAAATGATAGGCTGGGGCTAGGTAGTGAAAGAAGAAAATTGTCGAGCTAGAGAACATTCAGAGAAGACTGACTGATGGATGAATGGCCTCAAGACTACTGACAGTGGAAGTTTGGTTGAAAGAACTAGAGATGTTTAACTTAGAGAGGATAAAGCTTGTAATTACCTTCAAGTATTTAAAGGGAATTCAAATGGAAGGGGCATTAACTTGTGTTGCTTAATTTCATTAGACAGAAAAAAGTACATTGAGAAGAAATTGAATGAGATAGACTTAGGCTTGAACTAATAAAAAATTTATTTTCCACTGGAGATAGTTTCTCTTCAATGAAATTCTTTGAATAAAGGTTAGATGACCATTTGTTGGCTATGTGGATAATGTTCCTAAATGAATACAATTTGTCCTCTGACGACTTTTCTAATTTTGAGATTTATAGCATAGTAGATAAGAATTCTGTATTTGTTAGGAAGATCTATGTTTAAAGACTATTTATGATATATCATTTAGCCTCTCAAAACCATAATGCTTATTGATAAAAGGGGTAATAATGAGACCTGTAGGTCTACTATCATAGGATTATTATCTGTCTTTGCAGATCTATGTATATCTATGTATATATATATATATATGTAAATTTTGAAGTGCTATATAAATGGCATTTATCAGTCTCTAAAACTGTATAAAACAAACTTAATGTCTTTTCATTTGAGTATCCTTTAAGTATTTGAAGAAAATTGTCATGGTCCTTGTTTCCCCACTTTTCTTCATCTATTTCTCATGTGACATGGTTTAAAAATTTCCTTACCATTCTTGTCATGCTTCCCTGGGTATGCTAAAATTGAATGGCATATCTTGTAGAATGAGATACTGAGAGTTTAACACAAAGTTATAAATGGATTATAAATCATGAACCATAGGGCAAAGCTTCTTAAACTATGGGTTGTGATGCCATATGGGGTTGAATAACTGAATTTGAGAGCCTCAAAATTTTGATTTGATTTCAGCAAATGTTTGATTTGAGCACCTATGTTATATGCCTATATATATGGGGCCATGTAAAATTTTCTTGGGCAAAAAGAGGTTGCAAGTGGAAAAAGTTTAAGAAGCCCTGCAATAGAATAAAATTTTTTCTCTTGCAAAGAACACTATTCTCTGCTGGCACACTTACTACATGGTCTCCTAATTCATTAAGCATAGTGCTTTGCAAATAGTAGGTAATTACTATCTTGTTATTTTTGAAGGAATGAAAAATTTGTAGTCAGGAGTTTGAACTATCAGCATTATGCTATCTAGATAACTAGAATTGCTTTGTTCTGTAATCTTAAAAATTCACACTTACAAATAGGTTTAGTTACAGAATAAGATGGATATATCATTCAAAGACAAAATGAAGGGAATTGGCATTGGCTAAGAAAAAAGAGAAAAATTTTTTTTTTCAGGTATGCATATTCTGCTAATCAATACATTTGTTTCTTTGCTATCCATTCTCCTATCCAGGTAAATATGATTTGAGTAGTTTGTAAAGTATAAGATATGGAATTTATCTAGTTTGACCCAGAGAGTAAAAATGTTTTGATAGAAAGCCATCTTACTAGCACACTTTTACATCTGCCGCATTTTCCTTTTTTCAGTGGATTTGCGTTTAGTGAAGAAAAAAAAAAGTTTAGGTCAATTTGTATTTTGTATTATTCTGGGCCCACTAAGCAAGACTTTCCTTTGAAAGAAAGAGATTGATTCAGATGCAGGAGTCCTTAAAATATACATGTATTTTTCTACCTCTTATTGCTTTGCCATGGGAATAAAAAGACTCAAGCAAAACAAAACAAAACAAAACAAAACCAAAAACAAAAACAAAACAAAACAATCCAGGTGTGTAGAGTGGACAGGAGAAAAGAATCTGGAGAGCTGCACAAACATCTGGATGAATTTCGTTGCATGAATATAATTTTAATGGTTCTTGAAAAAGAACTCATTTGCAACATTGTGACCCTAGAAACTTGCACATAGTATGAAGGGCAACACATTTGAAAAAAGAGGAAGACTAAAAGATGGCAATATTATTTCTTTCTGCTTTTTAATAAAACATTTTATGAGAAATGTTCTATACATATATTGGATGATGAGAAACTAAGAAAGTAAGGAGACACTTTAAAAGGACTAGAATTGAATGAAGAGATGTGGGGAGAGAAGTATTTTGAATATAGTAAAAAAACTAAGATATTTACAGAATTAACATTGAAATATTTGCCATAAGGTTAGTCACCTTCACCATTTATGTTTAGGTTGATTATCCCTGCACAATGAATAGAGATGACTTCATCAAGCTGTCCTTATGATTCCTCAATGTTTCCCTTGAAAGGCTACAATGAATTCATAGGTTGGAAGTATTATGAATGATATAAATTGCTTTTTTTAGTGGTGCCATTTTTATGCTTGTCCATAATGACTTATTTTTCATTGTTGCCCTATTACTTAAATAGGTCCTTTTGTCTCTTCCATTCTTAATTAAATTAAGTATAAATGTCAACAGTTAATTTTATCTTTTTGCGTCCTATCATTCAATAACTAGCCAAATAGATCATAAGACAAATTCTTATTTTCCTTTTAATAACTTTATGTTTTATTGCTGTCCTTTGTTTTCTATCCTTGAACTAATATAGCAGACAGGGTTTTATAACACTTTGTGGTTATTATGTTTTCTTATATAGGTTATTATGAATGACTCCTATGAAAGATTTTTTTTTTCAGGAAGTTGGATAAGTTACAGTTCTTTTCAATCACTATATTGCTCACTCTTTAAAATTGGAAACATATTTCCAGACTTGGAGGGCCAGAGGAGTCATCTATTCCTATTAAAATTTCCTCATTTGGATTGAATGGGGGGTATCACCATACTTAGTGCTCTGAGGTCCATGATTAAAAGGTGCTATGTATCATTAGCACTGATCATCCTTGATGCTTGGGTAATCAATCCATAGCATTTAGTGAGGTACTCAGATAAAATCCTTTTTAGTGGCATGAAGGCTACTTGATGTTGCCATGCTTACTCTCCACCACTTCTGAGAATTTCATTTTGGTAGATTCTGTTCCCTTCCCCCCCCCCCATAGTATCACTATTAAGACCACATTGCATAGGAGATGTGGTTCCATAGCTTAGTGACTATAAGCAAAGGAAGGTAAGTGTATACTTGGCCACCGGGCTAGATTCTTAGGAGAGAGCTAAGTGTTTCTGACTTAAGTGAGAATTAGATGGTAGTTTAGGCTAGGGAGAAATTGGAGATGAAAAAGTATCTTTGGAGTACATTTCTACAGACTTTCAGAAACATATTGTTGTACTCAATGCCACTACTATCACCATTATCACTAAGTATATAATTTGCATTTTAAAGAGCACTAAATTTTGAGAAAGAAAATGTGAGTTATAATTCTAACTTAGTTACCTGGTATTTGAGTATCATTTCACTAAGTAACTGAGAGGAGCTTTAGTTTCCTTAACTGTAAAATGAGAGTTTTGGAGAAGATGTCTAAGATCACTTTCAGCTCTAAATGCTGTGATCTCAAAGGTAAGTGTATTTTGTACACTGATAGACACTGTAGCCTGAGAGTAAATATCTTGTGATCTGCCTGTTCCAAAGGGATTTGAATAAACCTCACCTTCTACCTCTGCCTTGTTACAGAAACCAGGAAACATCCTTTACTAACCAATCTGTTAAGGCAGCCTGCATAATGCTATTATATCAGTTCAGTTTCCAGCTTTTTTCTTCTTAAGAAATCTTCTGGGTTAGGACAAGGCCACAAACACTTTAACCATCTCTCCAGTGCTATTAAAACAAAACCAGCTGGGCTAGGAGAAAGAAAACAAAACACAAAGCATCCTACTACAAAGCTCTTTGGTTGCTAATAAAAACAGTGGTTTGTGGTATTTCCAAAAATGTTTGGTACAAGTCAATCTCTGAAGGTCTAGGAGGAAATATGAAGAGTGGAAGTTCCCAGTTCTGTCAAAAGTTAAAGAACATTTCCTCTTAATTCAGCATCCAATGATAATGAAAGCAATTTTAGTAAAAAAAAATGAAAAGGAAGGCTTTGGTGATTATGTAAGCCAATTCTGGTGCCACATTCATTTTTCTATAGCTTTCAAAAAAGTTGTCTATTAGAGGAAGCATGGATATGACTAGATGCCTTGAATTGACATTTTATTATTTGTTTTTTAAAATATATACAGAATTGTACCACATTGCCTACTTTCTCCTTGAATTATTTAGCATAGAACAGGATACAAACTTAGCTATTTAAAACACATGGTGAGACAGTAAGTATTACTTGGAAAATAAGAATTCATTCTCTGATGCTAGAAGGATATTTCCACAAATTATATCTCACAATTAAAAAAAATCCATTATTCTAAAAAAAATATTTAAAATGAAAACCAAATAAGTGACCAAAATGTCTGGCTGTGAAATATTATCTAATTTTTTTTTCTTCCCCTTCTTTTTCTACCTACTCCCTATTTCCCTGTCAATTCCTCAGAAAAAGATTCTTCCCCAGATTATTGCAAAGTTCTAAGGAGGGAGAAGGGAAAAGGATTGTGGAGAAAAATTTGAACGTGGAGACAGAAACTTTATGTGTGTTATTTAAAAAAGATATTAGTTATAACACTTTGTTTTCTAACACATTCAGCAGCAAAGGAACCCTCCAAAAGATAGACTCTGATGACCTGCCAGAATAGTAAGGATTACTTAAGAGGTGACAAACTAATTTAGCAGACTGAGAACAAAATCAACCACAAAAAGCACCCCCCCCAATTTTTTTTAAAGTGATTTTCTTGGAGAGACAGAGCTTGATCAGTTCATTTTTGATGTCAAGAATTTCAGGATTAAGAAGTATTTCATGGTCATATGATACTCTCATAGACTCTAATTAGAACTTAATGATTCCCCTATTAAATGTGTGCTCCATTACTGTCCAAGAATAGGATTTACATTGCCAATTGGCAGCTGCCTCATTGAATAAATAAAAAAAGCATTTATTAATTACTTAATGTATGCAAAGAACTATGCTCATTACTAGGAGTATAAATAGAAAAGCAAAAGTAATTCTTAGACTAGAGCTCATATTATAGTGGGCACTGAAAGCAGAACTGGTGAAGGGACACTGCTTATCCCAGGGCCTTGGGTTTAGGATCTTGGGTGTTTGCATCTAGATCAAAGAGAAGTAATGGTTGAAGTGGTAATAGTAGTTTGGCTTGCATGCCACAAGCTACTTCCTAGCTTTCCCTACAGGGGAATACCTTGAAGTATTGAGAAACGCTTCTAAATATCTACTTCCTGACCTTTCTCTTTTAAAAAAAATTATCTATTCCCAGATCCTTCAAGGAGAGAGGGAACATGATATTGGAGAAAGAGAGAAAGAGGGAGAGAGGGAAAGAGGGAGAGATGGAGAGAGGGAGAGAAAGAGGAGGGGGAGAGAAAGAAAGAGGGGAAAGAGGGGCGAGGGAGAGAGAGAGGGAAGGAGGAAGAGAGACAGAGAGACAGAAAGGAAGAGAGACAGAGAGGAAGAGGGAGGAAGGGAGAAGGAGAAGAAGGGAAGGAAAGGGAAGGAGAGAGATTATATTGAAGTACTGCCTCTGACACATATTGGCTGTGTGATTTTGATGAGTCACATAACCTCTTAGTGTTCCAAATTTCTCTAATAAAGGTTAGAGCAATTGCTGAACTGAATTGGTAGAGGTAATTTCCTTATGGAAAGTTTTGTGAACACATGAAATTATAGGTTTGAAAAAAAAATCCAACAAAAAAAAACAAAACAAAAAATGTCTTGGGAGTTCCTGAAATTCTAAAATTAGCAATTCCATTTTGGTTGATGTATTTATTATTTAAATATTGATAGAAGATTTAAACCTTAACTTGTTATCAATTGACCCCTCAAAAAAGAAAAGCAGTTTAACTAGTTCTTGTTCCAAATCTAACTGCCAGTCAAGAGTAAGGCTTTGAGGGCATGGGATGTAGAGATAGGTGCCTATGAAAGGTTGGAAATACAGAGTTAGTCAAGTAGTATTTAAGTGCTTGCTGTGTGATTTTGGTAAGGCATTTTGCTAAGTGCTGGCATATAAAGAATGGAAAAAAAACAGTTATTGCTTTCAAGGAGCTTATAATTTAATGTGGGAGATATCATGCAAACAACTATGTACAAAACAAGATGTATACAGAATAAATTGTGGAAAGCCACCAAGATTAAAGAGAAATAAAAGCTTTTTATAGAAGATGGGACTTTAACTGACTCTTGTAGGAAGCTAGGGAATCTAGGAGGGATGAATAAGGATGAAGAGAATTTTAAGTATGTGGGACAGTGAATTCAGAGTCGGGATAGAGTGGTGTGTGCATACAAGGAACATCGAGGATGTCCATGTCATTGAATCATAAATTATTTGGAGGGAAGTAAGGTATAAAAGATTGGAAAGGTAGAAAAGGATTAGAATAAGAAGAGTTTTGAAATTCTAAGAAAGGGATTTTATATTTGACTATGGAGGTGATAGGGAACTACTGGAATTTATTGAATAGGGACGTGATATGGTCAGTTCTGTATTTTAGGAAGATCAATTTATAACTGTTTAGAGGCTGGATTGCAATGTGAAGAGACTTGTGGTAGGGAAAACAACTAATTCTGTTGTAATAATCCATAGAGAGGAGAGAGGGTGACTGAAGACAAAATTACAATTTCATACAGAACTAATAAAAGAACCTTAATGAGAGTTTGGTGAGACTTTCAAATAGCACATCAGATAATCAGTGGGTTGTTTTTAGAGAAAGGGAACAGCTGTAGATATAAAGGCAAGGGCATAACATTTGGATTCTAGTTTGAATTCCAGCTGTGCCATTAACCACTTGCATGACCTCGGAGAAGTGAGAGTTATCTCTTCCTAACTTGCAACTTTTCTGATCACAGTTTCTATATATCATTGATTAGCATAAGAAATTAAATGGGAATTTTTGAGGTGTTTTGTGGAAGCCACAGATGACATTCAAAGGCCATCAGATGAGATAGTCTACAACCAAATACTTACCCCAAATTTTACAATACAATACTTTACCACATAAAATAAAAAGAAAAATTCAGACTTCTCTGATATGAAGGAAAAACTAAAACATTTTACATGAATTTTCCGGCTTGTGGGGACATGTCAACCTGCAATGTGAAAGGAATAACTGTATCTCTTTGGGTTTCAACTTCCTCAGATAGGATAATGTTTCATTTGGATCAGTATTTGATACATGATGCTTTCCACTGGAGCATTCTGCTTGACTTTTTTTTCTGTATATATTTTGAAGGCCCAGTGGACTAAGTAGAGGAAAGAAAAATGGAAGGGCTACATCCTGATTTTTACCACTTAGTAGTCCTATTTTAGGAAGGAATCTGTGCCCAGTTTCTACATTCAGAAAATGAGCAGAATTTGAGTTTTGTGGATGGGGATGAAATACCTCATTAAAATTGTGAAGTAGAATTATCAAATTATACCTAGTATCTAGAAATCTCTCTATATCATAAATTCTTCTACTTTGCTAATGATGTAGGATTCCAGAAAGTTAGCCAGTAGCATTAGCTATGAACTGTCCTATTACTGATATTCTAGAGAATTGTTAATAATACTTCACATTTCCCCCTCACATTGTCCAGCTGAACCCAAGGGACCAGTATTTTAGTCTTTGATGGGTATACCACTCAGATGTATTTACACACTAGAGCTAGGCTCCATTGAATTTAGAGCACATGTTGAATTCTTTAATACACAAATCCACCTGCCTTAATATTCACCAGCTGTGTCTTCTAAGGGCATGCTGAGATAGCAAGTTACCTAACCAGACTTCTCCAAACCAGGGCCAGATTTTATCTTTGCTCAGTGGTGCTAGGGTGAGGAGTACTACTGCACTTTTGCCTTTATTACTTAGCTGAAAATGAGCTAATTATGGGGAAATATAATTATTGTCTACAAAAATAACTGTGGAAGAGTGAATCCCCTTCAATCTCTAGGAAGCTGTGGTTAGAATAATTGTCATCTATTCTCTGAACATCATGAATGTGTAACTCCATGTGTTATAAGATTACTCATGATAAGAAAGAATGCTTTAATTGCAGAGCTGAATTTGTTTTATGGGGCCAAAATCCCATGCCATTTACTAACTATGATTTTGGACAAAGTAACAATCTTTCTGGACCTCAGTTTCCTAATCTATAAAATGAGGGAACTAGATTAAATGGTCCCTTCTAGTTTTAGATATGATTCTTTGAACTATTCCACTTTATAACCTATACACCAAGAGTAAATTAACTTGAAAAAGAAAAAAAAATATCTATCACTCATGTTGAAAATGGCACATTATTTTTAGGAAGAGTGGAAGGAAACCCCAGGGGCTTTCTTTTTACTCCATAAAACCATCTATAAATACAATGATATGCTAATACTTCAATTCTTTGAGCTTTTTAAGACAAACTCAAGTGCAGTTTTTACTGTACTGTTGTAAAACTATATCCCGAGTTGGTATGAAGTGATAGTGATTTTAAGTAGAAAGGCAGAAGAAAGGAAGAAGTCACTGGTGTCATTTTATTAATGCCACGAAAAGCCAAGTATCTATGTCCCTGTAACTATGTCTGAGCAAACTGTGTTTGCCAAGAAATCTGAATCTGTGCTGCATGGAAATGGGCATGTTAGTAAGGCCATGCCTTCTCTGCTGACCCCCAATCAAAATGCAGTACTGTGGAGAACATATTTACTACACACAACAGGTTATTAATCACTAGACATGTCAGTCTCTCAGCTGAAAGCTAGCAGTGCATATCTCATTCCATCTGTTACGTATTAGGTATTGCTGAAATGCCAATGATCTGAAACCATTTAGAAAAGGGCAATATATGCCCTCTCTTCCTATCTTTGCCTCTTTCTCTTCCCCTCCCCTCTTTCTTTTTCCTTCACTCAGCTGTCTGTCTCTCTCTGTAGCTGGCAACTGATTGCCAGCTAGATTTAAGAAAAATCAGGTATATTCTTCCCTGTTTTCCTAGAGGGTTAGAATGCATATTGTGGTATGCATGCAATACATGAACACTATGATATATACTTTATGGGCTACTGGACCCACTAACTAAAGGGTTTTGGGAATGAATCTCAAAACTAAAACTCATGTTTATATAGCACTTTACAACTTACAGAATACTTCAATATACATTTTTAAAAATTGTAGCAGACCTGCCGGTTTCATTGGGAAAGAAATTCTGGTGTGGAAACTCCCTTGACGTAGACCAGCACCTTTTTTTTTTTTTTTTTTTTGGTCATGGATTCCTTTCTCAGTCTGTTAGAGCCAATGCACCCCTTCTTAGAATACTGTTTTTAAATGCATAAAATAAACATATGAAATTACAAAAGAATTATTATGTTGAAGTTATATTGACATATGGCTATCTAAATTTTTTTTTTTAATTTCACAGATCCTCAGTGAAGATGAAATACCTTGTCCAGGGATATGTAGCTAATGTGAATCAATTACCAGGTTTTTTTTTAAAAAAGCTGCTAAATGAGATTTCTAGTTATTTCACACCCAGATCTTAGAAAATGTCTTATTTAAGCCTTTTTATGACAAGGCAGATATTCTTGTTCTACAGATGAAGGCCAGAGAAACAAAAGGTTTGTATAATATCCTGGAATGAAGTGGAAGAGACAGATAGGAGCCCGGTGTTCTGCGTCTATGGCCTCTCCAGGCCAGGACCCTACTGCCAATCTGTGTGTAGGAAAAATATAGTCAGCTAAGTTTGTGTTTGTATCCTGACTGCCGTGGAAAGAATTTCAGATTCTGTTCCTTCCTACCTAGAATAAATCACTTAATTTCTTTGGGCTTTAGTTTCATCATTACCATAAGAGGGTTGGATTCAGTAACCTTTCAGATCCTTCCCAGCTCTAAATCTAATATGGACCTATGTGTCCTATGTGGACATAGGTCCATATGTGTTTTCTGCATGAATGTATGTGAACATATGTGATCTCCTTTAAAAATATAATAGACATATAACATGTAATTAGCACCTAACCTTCTTTTTCTTTGAGTAGGGATAAAACTTCCCAGATAGATTATAACTCTTAATGAGATTGAATGAAATAATTTTTATAAATTATATTTGTCATTAATATATAGAAATGTCTTCCAAAAACTGGAATCCAAAATTAATGTTGCATTATAGAAAAGCAATATTTTACTCAAGAAATTTGTGACTTTATCCCACATAAAGAATAGAAAAGGGGAAAAAAAGTTGTTTTGAAAGCTAGTTGTCAACTAGAATACTGATTTTTCTGTTTTTCTGGAGCCCCAGATCTCCTTACTTAGTTGTTCCAGTTTTTAAACCTATAAAATTCAAGCATAAAAATATGTTTGCCCTATTCTAACTAATAGAGAAGAGGTTCAAGGTCACACCTGGAAAGTACTAGTGCCACTCTCTTCAAATCAGTCTTGGACCAGAAATCATTTCAATATCTCACCTGTTAATTTCTGAACAAAACTCATTCAGGAAATATTTATTGAATGCCCACTATGTAGTAGATCCTGTGGTTAAAGCTTTTCTTTATTTTCTTTATCTTCAGCCTTTTTGACAGCTGACAAAGAAAAGATATTGGGCCATAACTTAATCAGTAGATTATCTTCAGAATTTTCTAAACTCCTTATAACAAAGGATTTTTCCTTTGAAGGGGAGAGTATCTGGACTTGTGTTTTTGTCATTGAACTTCTGGTAACTTCTGGTATGGAAACCATGCTGCCAATGCAGAGGTAAATCAGAAACTCTTCATAATTTTTAATTTGAGAGAGTTGCTTGGGGCAACAGGATGTTGTGTGACTTGTCTTGATGAAACATCTAGTATGTGTTAGAAGCAAGGTTTGGATCCAGGGTGCCTAACTCTAACAGCTAATTAATTAGCCATTATGCCATGCTAGCAATTCACTAGAAAATTAAATTAAAAACCTACAGGTCAGTCTAAATTGTAAAACTCCATTTTTGGGATACTGTATTTTGAGAGCCAAAAATGTCTTAAAATGATCGCTCAACCAACTAACTTGGGGAATTAAAAATTAGATTATCTAGTTTTAGCTAGTTGAAGTTATATTAAATCAGAAACATATCTTATGTAGTGACCTGGAAATGTAATTTCCAATTTTACTTTAGTAATCGAGATCCTAAGCTCAGAATTAAATCCTAAATGTTCATTTGTGAAATTTAATTTGAGAGCACAGTGTTGAGCAAATTTGGTTTTGTTTCCTATGTGGGACTGTTTAGTTTCGTGGCTAGGGACTAGTTAATCCTAGAGTAAGGGACTAGTTAAAAATAACTAAAAAAAAACACACAAAAAAACTCCATATACATTGGTAAGTACATAATGCAAACCTGTGGATAGTGTAAATTCTGAGAAAAAGTTCAAAGTACAGGCCCTGCTAATGGCTACTGAAATAAAAATCATCGTTTTATTCAGAAGACAGCATATTCCTTTTGTTTCTTCTAGGATTACATTTAAATTTAAGCATCTCCTCTTATTAGTGAAGGTGAGGGGTTATAAGGCAACCAGTAGCTATAATCCAGAACAAGAGTGTCAGCCCATAAGAGACTTTAGAACAAGAGGCAGCAAATCTGCTTTAAGCCTTTATTTGTCTTCCTTGTATTCTTATCTTCTCTTTTATCCTCTTCCAGGTTAAGTATTTACCAAGTTAATAGGGAACAGTTGAAAATAAGTTCTGATTCAAACAGACTATTTTTGTTTCCTGGTGTTTGTTCCTTGCTTTCAACAGGAAGTCTACATCTTTAGCAGAGACTTAGTACTATATAGAAAGGAAGTGAAAGCAAGGAGTCAAGGATATTGAATTTTAATTTATTTCTACTTTTCACTTATTGTATGGTATGAAGAAAATCCCTCCTTTCTAAGGTTTCAATATTTCAATCTTTCAGAAACAAACATTGTTTTAACTGTGAGTTTCTAGAGGGGAAAGGACTGTTTTTTGCCTTTCTTTGCATTCTCAGCATTTAAACAGACCTTTAATAAATGCTTATTGAATGATTGACATTGCTTGTTGCTAAGTAATGTCTGGAATGCATATGGAGTTTCTTTATTGAGGACCATAAATGCAAAGTGTCATCAAATGGAAGAAAAATCTACAATGCTGTTTGATTACTTAAATGCTTCATTCTTTAGAAATAGAGAGGATTTGAACTATTAGAATTAGCTAATGTCTAGCTCATATTGATTAGTATTTTGAAAACAGTTCAGATATATTGTCTGGCATCTAGTCCAGACAAATAAAGAATTATAGCAATTAAATTGGCTGTTAATTTAAGCAAGAATTTCTTTCACTCATTTAACTAGGCATTGCTAAGTGAAGGTATTCTCTTGTATTATTTGAATTGTCATATTCTATTGGGTATGGATCTAACTTAAAAAGTAGTGATCCTGTGATATCAGCCATTAGTTAAAAACAATTAAAGTAATAATAAATATTAGTTACATTTAACACTTTGCTGGTGTATTTTTATAATTTTTTAAATTAAAAAAATTTCAGGTTAATTAGGGGAAAAATTTATAATCAATTCCTATTCACTCACTCATTCAGCATGCATGTATTCATTTATTCACCAAACACTTTACTGGATTGTATTTCAAATTTTTCAGTCAGTATTCATTGATGATATTCATCTTTCCATAATTTAGTTGTTAGAACTGTATTTATCTTATATAAGAATTCTGGTAAGGTACTTTATTACATCTTTTCTTTTGTTATTGCTTTTTTGTTTTTTGACTAGATTGACCTTCACTTGAATTTCTCTTAGTTGTTCTCTCTTTTTTTCTCATCACTGACTCCAGTTTTTCTATTCTGTAAGTATGTTAAGTATTTAAGTATGTTAAGATTGCATGTTCTCTTCAAAATCCACAGGATCTTCTGTCTCATTAAATGTTGAATTGTTTTCCTTTATTTTGCAGTACTTATTCATTAATATCTATATTTGTTTACTTTATTTATTGGCCCTATTTTCTTCTAGTGTTGGGCTTCCTTGTTGATTTATCTGCTTATGTTCAAGATTTTTGAGTTTTCTTTCTGAGATCATTGGTAATTTTCTACTTTTTCTCACTTTCTCACAACTTCTCCTTGGATAATGGTTTTCTTGCAGATTGCATGTCAAAGTGGTTTGATTGGTCACTGAGTAAAATTGTTGGAGAATGCACCTGAGATTTATGTTGGAAAAGTATATCTTGTAGATATTACTCTTGCTATATCATCTTAATTGTTTCTGATGGCTGACTATTTAAAATGTTTATTTATTTAAAACTAAATCCAAATTAAAAAGAATAGAAAAAAGAAAGACAGAAAAGGGAAAACAAACAAAACACACAAAAATATTGTCATGTGCCTAGCAGAACATGAGGGAAGATTCAAAATATGTAACAATATTGTGATTTCCTATTCAAATTCACATAAAAACAAAGGCTACTAAACTGTGCAAAAGATCCCTTTAGGGCATATATTGATTTAGAAAACCAGATATTAACACTATCTCTATTTAGTTATATTTTTATTTTTAAATTTCCAATTACAAAAAACCCCACAAAACTATTTTTATCTAGTTCTGCATAGGCTGTGTGTTTGACCCTTCTTTGTAGGTCTTGGAGTCAGCAGAAGTAACTATCTTTGATGTGTAATTTCTATTTTCTAGAGGTTTGAAAAGTCATGAAGATAGGATATAGTACATTATCTTGATTATATGAATCCCCATCTACCAAACATTTATTAAGATCTTTTTGTTATAACCTACTGTCATACTCTATACTAGGGAAGATACAAAGTTTAGATAAGACATTGCCACTGCTTTAATGAATCTTACAGTTAGTTAATTAAAGAGATAAGAGGCAAGTAGAGATGATTGTATTTCAGTAAATGTGATTTCATAAATGTAGAAACCTCTTTCAACAATGCTGTTCACAACTCATTTTTGCCTATTTTTCCTATATAGGTATCATTCGTATTTTCCCATAAATCCTCTATGCATTATTATTACATCCTACTGTATGGAAGATTTATTTTTAAGTCTTTTAAAGTTCCATGGGTACTATTGCAGCACTTAAATTGTCCATCTTTTATTCCATGTACTTGATACATATTTAGTACAAGTTACAGGAAGGCAAATTTAGATTTTCTGACAAAGAACTTCCTAATGAGAGCTGTCCAAAAGTCAAATGAACAGCTTTACAAGATGCCCCATCACAGAAGATCTTCAGAGTCTGAATGATCACATTCGAGGCATA
This sequence comes from Myrmecobius fasciatus, assembly GCA_023553655.1. Lineage (NCBI taxonomy): Eukaryota > Metazoa > Chordata > Mammalia > Dasyuromorphia > Myrmecobiidae > Myrmecobius > Myrmecobius fasciatus. The sequence continues at coordinate 92,409 of JAJPUD010002925.1, forward strand.
CTGTATATTAGAATCATCTTAGAAATTTTCCCATTATAATCTTTTCCAACTCTAAAATTCTGTGATTCTGTGTTAGAATTATAAAAAATTTGAACCAGATAGTTTTTTTAATCTGTTTTGTATTGTCATTATATCTAAAAAAAGATTTGAAATTATTTCCTAACTGATGGGAAATTTTTTTTTCATCTAATTCCAGTTGAATACTGAAAAATAATTACAGATAACAAATTCTCTTTGAGTAGAAACAGGGAAAAAAAGTTAATAGTCTCCTAGAATATTGGCTGAGGGGAAGTAAATCAAGAAAGGGACACATATTATTTTACCCAAATATTGTATTTTCTGTAAAGCAGCTTTGTCATTAATGGTATCTCTATAATTAATTGAATGTGGAAAAAAAATCAGTATGACCATCCTTCTTTTTTGAGTCATGTGATATTGTCAAGAGAATCAGTGATCACAAAAGAAAATAGGGAGATGGAGTAAGAGGTTTCACTGTTAAATTTATGGGTACACTTCCAAGTAGGGTCCTTCCTGTCAATCCACTAAGGCATTATATGGTTCATAAACAGTGTTGAAAGGCAGAATTTAACAAGTCCAATACAGATGGGAGAGTTTGCATACTATTTAGTCATCCAGTAAATAAAAATCAGAAAGGATAAGTCTTAGGAGGCCCTCTGTTGGTGAACATTTTTATACATCTCAGAACACAAACCAGCATCATTTCAGTCTATCTGAAGAAAAAAGAGAGCCTGTTCCACAAAGAGTTCCTTTTGTTTGAGGAATGATTGACAAAATTTAACTTCACTTTTCAAGTTAAATTCCTCCATCCTTTTCCTTTAAGTCTTCTAAGTTCTCCTTTGTTTTCTAAGTTCTCTAAACCATTTTACAACTCCTTACATTTGCAGACTACTTGCCTCATCTGCATAAGTAATTTAATACAGTGCTTAGAATCTCAGAAGTCCAGAGATAGAAGTTACAACAGTAGCCCTTAATCCAACCTGTATTTGAAAAAGAATTCCCTTTATGGCATATCTAAGTTTTCATCCAGTCTTTGCTTGAAGATTACCAATGAATGGAGATGTAACACCTTACAAGGAATTCCATTCTTCTTATGGGCAGCTTCTAATATTAGGAAATTTTTTCCCAGCAGTAAGCTAAAATTTACCACTTTGAACCTCATGTTTTGCCCTCTAGTACCAAACAGAATAAGTCTAATCTCTATTACATTTGACACCTTTTTAAGTACTTAGAAATTTTTAATATTCCTTTAACTCTTTTAATTTTTTTCCATGTTGTTCAACCATGTTTCCATGTTGTTAGCTTCTCAGAACCTCGGCTTCTACATTTGTAAAGTGAAGGTGTGGATGATCTCTGAGGTCCCATCTAGTTCTTACTTTAGTTTTTTATGGTTTGTCTAGGGCAGGGGACAATGGGACTGTCATCATATGTTATGAAAATGTGCTATATCTGTGTTGTAATGTATGGAATATTGAGGGGAAAAAGAGAATATCCATATAACCACAGTTGGGTGGATCAAGGAAGACTTCATGGAATGGCACCAAGTTTAAGCTTCTAAGAAAGATGATAGTACGCGAGATGGTGATGAGATGGGAGTACATTTGAGGCATGGGGTCAGCTTGTGGGAATGAATCAAATTTGGAATTAAAAGTAACCAATTTTAGGAACAGCAAGTAGTCCACATTGGCTATAATATAGAGTTCAAAAAGGAAAATAGTAGGAAATAAGACTGGAAAAGGAGATTGGAGCCAGAACATGGAAGACTTAGAAACTATTATTTGTTGTCTGGACAATGGGAAGTCAATGAATAGTTTCAAAGATAGCCAAGATGTAATCAGACCTGTGCTTTAGGAGAATTATTTTGGCAGCTGTATGGAAGGTGCTTTGGGGAGAGGAAAGATCATAAGCAAGAAAATTAGTAAAGAGACTCTAAGAATAATTTGTAGGAAAGAGGGGATGTGTAGCATGGTAGCTACTGCAAGATAAGAGGGCATCTCTGAGATTTTAAACTAGAATTGACAAAATTTGGCAACTGATTGAAAATGAGAAGTGAAGGAGAAAAAAAAAGATTAAAGATTTACTTTGAAGTTGGTGAGAACCTGTGCTAACTGATAGGATAAAGAGCCCTCAAGAGGAATATGGGGGAGTTTGAACTAACAGTTTTAAAGATGGTGAGGGGAAGAAAATAAATTCTTTCCAGTGCTTAGCACAGTGCTGGCATATAGAAAGTGCTTCATAAATAAAAAAATGAGTTGTTTGGGGAATGTTTAATTTAAAATGCATATGCCACATTCTAATGGAGACATATATTAGGCTATATTGATGCTGTAAAACTAGGATTCAGGAGAGAAATTGGGATTGGATATATGGATTTGGGAGTTATCTGTATAGATGATAATTAAACCTACAAGTAGTGATTAGAATTTCAATGAAGAGTGTATAGAGACAAAAGTAAAGAGGGTTCAAGAAAGAGCTCTAGGTATTACCTTTGTGATAGAATCAGGAGATGGATGATCAGCAAGCAAGGGAGCCTAAAGAGTAGTCAGATAGGAGATATTTTATGGAAAGCATTTCTAGAAAGATGGGTGGTTAACAGTACTAAAAGCTGCAAAGAGTTCAATGGAGGTCTTGGAAGATGCATCCCTGAAGATCATAGATTTAGTAGTTAAGAGATCATTAGTAACCTTTTAGGGTTTGTTAAAAAAAGAAGAGGGTAATAGAGGCTGACTTTGGCAAGAAAATTCATTTCTTTTTTTTTATTAAAGCTTTTTATTTGTATAACATATGTATGGGTAGTTCCCCAACATTGATCTTTACAAAGCTTTCCGTTACAAATTTTACCCCCAGTCCCCTCCCCTCCCCCAGATGGCAGGAAGTCCACTACATGTTAATAATATTGAAATGCTTGACAAGTTATGAAAGAAAAATCCTATCTACAAGAAAAAAAAAGAAAATCAGAGAAAAGAAACACAATGTAAGCAAATGTCAATGGAGATCATGAAAATGTTACGTTGTGGTCCATATTTCATATCCCTCTCTCTGGGTGTATATGGTTTTCTTCAGTGAACAATTGGAACTCATTTGAGACAATTCTTTGTTGCAGAGAGCTATGTCCATCAGAATTAATCATCATGTAATACTGTTGTTGCCGTGTATGATGATCTCCTGGTTCTGCTCGTTTCACTCAGCATCAGTTCATGCAAGTCCCTCCAGGCCTCTCTGAAATCATCCTGCTGGTCGTTTCTTACAGAGCAATAATATTCCATAACATTCATATACCATAATTTATTCAGCCACTCTCCAATTGATGGGCATCCCTTCAGTTTCCAGTTTCTAGCCACTACAAAAAGGGCTGCCACAAACATTCTTGCACATGTGGGTCCCTTTCCCTCCTCTAAGATCTCTTTGGGATATAGGCCCAGTAGAAACACTGCTGGGTCAAAGGGTATGCACAGTTTGACAACTTTTTGAGCATAGCTCCAAATTGCTCTCCAGAATGGTTGGATCCGTTCACAGTTCCACCAACAATGTATTAGTGTCCCAGTTTTCCCACATCCCCTCCAACATTCATCGTTATCTTTTCCTGTCATTTTAGCCCATCTGACAGGTGTGTAGTGGTACCTCAGAGTTGTCTTAATTTGCATTTCTCTGATCAATAGTGATTTGGAGCAACTTTTCATATGACTAGAGATGGTTTTAATTTCATCATCTGAAAATTGTCTGTTCATATCCCTTGACCACTTATCTATTGAAGGGTGGCTTGGATTCTTACATATATGAGACAATTCTCTACATATTTTAGAAATGAGGCCTTTATCAGAACCATTAAATGTAAAGATGATTTCCCAATTTGATGCTTCCCTCCTAATCTTGTCTGCATTAGTTTTATTTGTACAGAAACTTTTTAACTTAATATAATCAAAATTATCCATCTGGTGTTCAATTAGGAGTTCCAGATCTTCTTTGGACATAAATTTATTCCATCTCCACAGGTCTGAGAGATAAACTATATTACGTTCCTTTAACTTGCTTACAAAGTCCCTCTTTAGATCTAGATCATGAACCCATTTAGATCTTATCTTGGCATGTGGTGTTAGGTATGGGTCAAGCCCTAAATTCTGCCACACTAGTTTCCAATTTTCCCAGCAGTTTTTGCCAAATAGTGAGTATTTATCCCAGAAGCTGGGGTCTTTGGGTTTATCAAACACTAAATTGTTAAAGTTATTGCCTAGATTATCCTGATAATGTATCCTATGCCACTGATCGACTGCTCTATTTCTTAGCCAGTACCAAACGGTTTTGATGACCGCTGCTTTATAATATAGTTTTAGATCTGGTACAGCAAGGCCACCTTCATCTGCCTTTTTTTTTCATTAATCCCCTTGAAATCCTTGACCTTTTGTTCTTCCAAATGAACTTTGCTACTATTTTTTCTAGATCTGTAAAATAATTTCTTGAGAGTTTGATTGGTATGGCACTAAATAAGCAGATTAGTTTGGGTAGTATTGTCATTTTTATTATGTTCGCTCTGCCTACCCATGAGCACTTAATGTTTTTCCAATTGATTAGGTCTGATTTTATTTGTGTGGAAAGTGTTTTGTAATTTAGTTTGTATAGTTTCTGACTTTTCCTTGGCAGATAGATTCCCAAATATTTTATCCTATCATCTGCTATTTGGAATGCAATTTCTTTTTGTATCTCTTGCTGCTGAACTTTGTTGGTAATATATAAAAATGCTGATGATTTATGTGGATTAATTTTGAATCCCGCCACTTTGCTAAAGTTGTGAATTGTTTCTAGTAGTTTTTTAGTTGAGTCTCTAGGGTTCTCTAAGTATACCATCATGTTATCTGCAAAGAGTGATAATTTGGTTTCTTCATTACCTACTCTGATTCCTTTTATCTCTTTTTCTTCTCTTATTGCTAAAGCTAACATTTCTAACACAATATTAAATAGTAATGGTGACAGTGGGCAGCCTTGTTTCACTCCTGATTTTATTGGGAATGGTTTTAGTTTGTCTCCATTACATATGATGCTTGCTGATGTTTTAAATAGATGCTACTGATCATTTTAAGGAAAAGCCCATTTATTCCTATACTCTCTAGTGTTTTTAACAGGAAAAGGTGTTGGATTTTATCAAAGGTTTTTTCTGCATCTATTGAGATAATCATATAGTTTTTGTTAATTTGGTTATTAATATAATTAATTATACTGATAGTTTTCCTAATATTGAACCAGCCCTGCATCCCTGGTATAAATCCTACTTGGTCATAGTGTACTATCCTGGGGATGACTTTCTGTAATCTCATTGCTAATATCTTATTTAAAATTTTTGCATCAATATTCATTAGGGAAATTAGTCTATAGTTTTCTTTCTCTGTTTTCACCCTACCTGGTTTAGCTATCAGCACCATATCGGTCTCATAGAAGAATTTTGGCAGTATACCTTCTGTCTGTATTTTCTCAAATAATTTGTGTAGTATTGGAATTAATTGTTCTTTGAATGTTTGGTAGAATTCACATGTAAATCCATCTGGCCCTGGAGATTTTTTCTTAGGGAGTTGGTTAATAGCTTGTTCTATTTCTTTTTCTAATATGGGGCTATTTAAATAATTTATGTCCTCTTCTGTTAACCTGGGCAGTCTCTATTTTTGTACATATTCCTCCATTTCATTTAGATTATCAAACTTACTGGCATAAAGTTGGGCAAAGTAACTCCTAATTATTGCTTTAATTTCCTCTTCATTGGAGGAAAGTTCTCCCTTATCATTCTTGAGACTAACAATTTGATTTTTCTCTTTCCTTTTTCTTATCAAATTAACTAAAGGCTTATCTATTTTGTTGGTTTTTTCTTAGAACCAACTCTTAGTTTTATTTATTAACTCAATAGTTTTCTTATTTTCAATTTTATTAATTTCTCCTTTTATTTTTAGAATTTCCAATTTGGTATTTAATTGAGGGTTTTTAATTTGTTCTTTTTCTAGTTTTTTTAATAATAAGCCCAATTTGTTGATGTTTTCTTTGTCTATTTTATGCAAGTAAGCATCTAGAGATATAAAATTGCCCCTTATAACCGCTTTGGCTGTATCCCACAAATTTTGGTATGTTGTCTCATTATTGTCATTCTCCTGGATGAAATTATTGATTGTGTCTATGATTTGCTCTTTCATCCATTCATTCTTCAGGATTAGATTATTTAATTTCCAATTAACTTTTGGCCTATTTTCTCCTGGCCTTATATTGCATTTGATTTTTATTGCATCATGATCTCAAAAGGATGCATTTACTATTTCTGCCTTTCTGCATTTGATTTTGAGGTTTTTATGCCCTAACACATGGTCAATTTTTGTATAGGTTCCATGGACTGCTGAGAAAAAAGTAAACTCCCTACTGTCTCCCTAGTTTCTTTCTTGTTTATTTTGTAGTTTGATTTATCTAATTCTGAGAGAGCAAGGTTGAGATCCCCCACTAGTATAGTTTGGCTGTCTATTTCTTCTTGCATCTCTCTTAATTTCTCCCCTAGGAATTTGGATGCTATTGCACTTGGTACGTATATATTTAGTATTGATATTGCTACATTGTCTATGGTACCCTTTAATAAAATATAGTTTCTTTCCTTATCTCTTTTGATTAGATCTATCTTGGCTTTTACTTGATCTGAGATAAGGATTGCTACCCCTGCTTTTTTTTGTTCACCTGAAGCATAATATTTTCTGCTCCAGCCGTTTACCTTCATCCTATATGTGTCACTATGTTTTAGATGTGTTTCTTGTAGACAACATATTGTGGGATTCTGGTTTTTAATCCAGTCTGATATCTGCTTCTGCTTTATGGGAGAGTTCATCCCATTCACATTCACAGATAGAATAACTAATTCTTTATTTCCTGCCATCTTATTTACCCGTTATGTTTTCCCCTTTCCTTTCCCCTTTCTCCCTTCCCCTCTCCTCAGTACTTTGCTTTTGATGACCCCCTCCCCCAAACAATACTCCACCCCCTTTAGATCCCCTCCCCCTGTTTTTACTCCTTTCCACTGATTCTTCTATTTTCCCTTTTAGTTTGTCCCTTACTTTTCATCCTTTCCCTCCCATTTCCCTCTAGCAACAGACAAGTTTCTATGTGAAATCAAATGTCTGATATACACTTTTAGAGCCCAACCTGATGAGAGTAAGATTTACACAATGCTCATCTCCCTCCCCTCTTTTATATTAGGTTTTCTTTGCCTCTTCAAGTGATTTTACCTTGTTTTTACCTCCTTTTTTTAAATATCTTATTTTACCACTTTTTCTCTCTTTTCCCCAGTATGACAACCTTTTCCCCTCTAGTTCTCTTTTTCATATTATCAAAGTAATATTTAGTTAATTATAACCCTAAACTTTGAGTATCCCCCTAGTAAAAATAAAGTTCTCACGAGTCCTTTCCTTTTTACCTTTTTATGCATCTCTTGAGTTCTGTGTTTGGATGTCGCATTTTTTGTTCAGATCTGGTCTTTTCATTAGAAATAGGTGAAATTCACCTATATCATTGAATGACCATCTTCTTCCCTGGAGGATAATGCTCATTCTAGCTGGATAGGTTATTCTTGGCTGTAATCCAAGTTCCTTTGCCCTTTGGAATATCTAGTTCCAGGCCCTTAGATCCTTCAATGTGGAGGCTGACAGATCGTGTGTGATTCTAATTATTGATCCTCGGTATTTGAATTTTTTCTTTCTAGCTGCAAGCAGAATCTGTTCCTTGGTGCTATAATCCTGAAATTTAGCCACAGTATTCCTTGGGGTTTTAATTTTGGCGTCTCTTTCAGGAGGTGATCGGTGAATTCTTTCAATGGTGATTTTGCCTTTTGATTCTACAATCTCAGGGCAGTTTTCTTTCAGGATTTCCTGGAAGATAGTGTTTAGATTCTTTTTTTCATCATGGCTTTCAGGAAGTCCAATAATCCTTAGATTGTCTCTCCTAGATCTATTTTCCAAGTCAGTTGTTTTTCCTAGGAGATATTTCATATTTTCTTCTAATTTTTCATTTTTTTGATTTTGTTTGACTGATTCTTGAAGTCTTATTGAGTCATTCACTTGCATTTGTTCAATTCTTATTTTTAAAGTGTTGTTTTCTTCAGTTACCTTTTTAAGCTCCTTTTGTAACTGGCCAATTTGTTCATTGCACTCTTTTTCCACTTCACTAATTTTATTTTTCAATAAATTGGTGTCTTTTTCATATCTCTTTTGCAGGGCATCATATCCTTCTTGCACTGATTTCAGTTTATTTTCCCATTTATCCTCCAGCTCTCTTTTGAGGTTTTTAATGCAGTCTTCCAGAAAGGCCTTTTGAAAAAGTGACCAGTGATGGTCTTTAATACCTTCTTCTGGTATTTTGTCTAAAGGAACCTCAGGATCTGGGGTCATGGCTTCTTTGTCTTGATAAAAGCTGTCTATGGTGAGAGCTTTCTTTTGCTTCTTAATTTTTTTTAGACAGCGTGGATATCTCTTTACGGTAGGGAAAAAAAAAAAAAACAAAAACGGCGGCTGAAAGGTGGCTGAAGATCTTTGCCGTGGGGCACTTTGGTGAATTAACTTAAGGTGCTGGGCTGGTGGGGGCTAGGACAAGTCCGAATTACTCCTTGAACAATGGCAAGTCTGCCAAAACACCTGCCCCCAACCAGGGCAGAGTGTCCCGAGTGCCTCTGATAAACTCCAGGTGTTTGGAATTTGGAATTTGGAGTTTGGAATTTCTGCCATGCTGAGCTGAGCTGAGTCCCACCCTCACTTTCAGCCTACACAGGAGTCCTCTATTTATCTCTCTGCCGAGTTAGACAAACCTGATATGAAGTTCTTCAGAAAGCAGTGTCCAAATATTTCTGAGTTCGTTGATTTGAAGATCAGTTCAGAGGCTTTTTTTATTGTTGATTTGAGAGAAGATCGGAGGAGAGGCAGAGAGTCACCTTTTCACTCCGCCATCTTGGCTCCGCCCTGAGAAGTCCTCAAGAAAGTTCATTTCTTTTCAGAGACTAGAGTCAAGGCAGAAATTGCCTTGTCAAGGTTTGTCAAGATTGTCAAAGTTGATCATATAGACAGATTTAAATTGCAAAGTACGGTAGATGAGGGACGTTATGGCACATGATATGTAATTTTTTTCAGTAAATTAGGAATTGAAGACATCTGGTGACAGAGGGAGTGGTGGAAATTTGGAGAGCTTGAAGACAGAAGAAAAGGCTTAGAACACAAAGATAGAAATGGGAAAGCTAGACAAATGGAAGATTTAAGGCAGTTTAGAAAAGTTTTACTTGAATATAATAGAGGCAAAATTACATTTTTTGTGTGTGTTGGCCTTAATTCTCATGTTGTGTTATATATGGTGAAATAGTACTTTCATATCCAACTTTATTTCACCTTTTTATTTTTACAGATAGGTTGCATTTCAAATAAAGCTTAACTTCATACCTCAACCTAGGTGATAAATGAGACAACTGATGAATGCTTAGGACTTGATTAGTCCTTGATTAGCACATGATTAGTCCAGACTTTGCCTTTCAGAACCAAGGAGGATTGTATGGATTTTGGCTTACCTGGGTTTACAAGTAGAAATTTCAGAAAATACAGTAGAATTAGCATAAAAACAAAGCAGAAAGCAGTGGAGGCAGTGTAGAAAGTAGGCTTATCTGATAGTGAAAGGGATAAGTTCAAAGAAATACTTAAGTACCTACTATATGCTAGGCACTGGTAATACAAATACAAAAAAAAAATGAAACAATTCCTACTCAAAAAGAGCTTTAATGGAGCAAAGTTAAAGAAGGGAAAGGAGCAATAATAACAGCACTGTTTGTGAGTGACAGAAAGAAGGGCAATTTGGTAGAAAAGTAGAATATGGGAATGAGGAGGTATTCAGTAAATTTGCAAAAATTGATTGGGTATAGGTTGTGAATTGCTATAAAAATTTAACAGTGGAGTTCATATTTTTTTTTCTAGAGATAACAAGAATCCCCTGAAATTTATTGATGAGGGTGACATGGTCAGATCTGCATTTCTATAAAATCATTTTGAGGGCTACGTGAATGATGAAATAGAGTTTGGGAATGCTTCAGGCAAGGAGACCAATTAGGAGGCTATAATAATGATCTCTAGATGATGAGGGCTTGGTAAAAAATGCTGGTTATTTGAGAAGGATCAAATGTGAGAGATATTGAGGAATTAGAAATGAAAAGATGTAGTAACTGACTGAATAAGGAGGATGAGGGATAATGAAGAGTTTCTGAATCAAGAAAACTTAAAGAATGGTGATATTTTAGCCAGAAATAGGGAAGTTTGGAAGAAGGGTGAGTTTTGGAAGGTATTTAGTTCCATTTTGAACATTTTGAGTTTGATTTGTCTCTGGGAAATCCAGTTTGAGTTGGTGTGAAGAGTTGATTTACTGAATCATGGTGACTGGATTCGTGTTTCATACAAAGGCCTGGTATTTGTTCTATATCTCTGTCATTTTATTTAGTCCTAGCTGACATGTGAAATTGTATCTTATGAGATTTCATTGGACAAAAAAATTGTTTTTGATTTGCATATAATGAGCATATATTTATATAGCATTATGCTGGCGGGGGTGTTGATAGTACTAAATAGATATGAGACAGGGACTTTATCCTCAAGGCATTATTGTCTTGCATTCTCTTACAGGCCACCCAACATTTGTTAGGATGAAAAATCAAGTCTTCTCTCTGGGTTCATTTAATTCTGTAAAGTATTATACACAGGAGATGAAAAAGGGACTACAATGCATATGCTCTACATTGTTTGTCTACAGTCCCTCAGTCTATGCATTAACTCCTCACCAGCCTAGCTTCAGAGTGAAGGGTGGCTGTTTTTACATAAACACTGTCATTTTAGTGGCACTGCTATTTCATCTTTGAACCATGGCATCAAAGAAACATTGACCTTATTCTTGTTGCTTTGCCTGTCTTTGAAGCGGATGGCTTTGCATTGCAGATTAAAGTAAAGACATTCATCAAGAAACAGATCTGGCAAATCACTCCCCAAACTCAGGATGAAACAAAGCTTTTCAGGCTTCGATTACAGTTGCACACAGAGTGACCCAAAGATGAAGGCTTTAATGCTAGTCTCCTCAGATCCCCTAAGATAGCAATGGAAGGGCAATAGTGTGGTCTTTTTAGTTTTGGCTAACTTTACCCTTTAAGTTAGTTACTGTTAGTTTTCTAAGCAGAAAAGAGAAAGTAACAAAAGGATGCCCAACCCGTGTTCTTCATTCTTCCCTTCAATTTAAAATAAAATAGACATTTGGAAAAATTAGAATCTTACAATAATGTACTATGTATATTTGGTTAGATCAAATGAAAACCTTAATGGAGCAGTGAAATTGTAAACTATATGTTTAGTGTGTCATTGTGCTTTTCTTCTTTGACTACTGATATATTTTTTAAGAGAGTAATAACTCTTCCTGTGTATAGTCTTCCTCTCCAAGGCTTAATAGTGCAGGCAATATGGAGCTGCATTTTAAGAGATGAAAAGTAACCAACAGGTATACCATATTTTTAAAAAATGAAAACACACACATATGTGTATATATACAAACAAACCATCTATAAAGTAATATAAAAATACATTGGTTGCAGTCTAATATATATACATATATATGCATATATGTTATATATAAAGTAATATCAAATAAAACCTTCTAATTCAAATGGGATTATTTAGCCCAGACCTGTTAAGTTGGCGTCTTGTATATTCCATTTAAAACAATCTGATTTACAGAAATTCATCTAATGAAAGATATTTCATAACAAAGCAAAAATAAAATATAGGTACATATTCTACATGGTTGAACTTTGTCCAGGTGCAAGAAAGGCAGAAATAGCTCTGCCAGTAAATATGATCTATGTATATTTGTTGTCTTACCATTTGTTGTTCCATCTAGTCCCATGAGACATTTCATAGACCTGATTATTTGCTCTGTGATAGGTAGAGACATAGATGTAGCATAAACAGCACTATGTGAATAAACTTTTAAATAATCCACCAGGTCCTAAAATAAAAACAAACAAACAAAAACAACAACAAAAAACCAAAATAGAAATCAAATAAATTTTAGCATGTGTGTGTGTGTGTGTGTGTGTGTGTGTGTGTGTGTGTGTATGTTTTACAAGGAGTGGTAATCTACATGGCCCACTTTAGGTCTGTTCAAAGGGGAAAAAAGAGTAGACTAATTTGGCTGGAATGTAGACTGCATGGGGAAGAATAATGTAAAACACATTTGAAAAATAGTAGATAGTATTGTTAGTTTTTGCTTTTGTGAGCTTTTCTTATCTTTCTAACCAGATTGTAAACTCCTTGAAGTCAAGGTCTCATTTGTTTTCCCTGGCAGTATTAAATAATGTGTTATCATTGCATTATTGTCTTTGTATCTTTACCCCCCACCCCACCACCACATACACACTGAATTGAGTAGACAGCATACATAGTTTTAATGAAACATCTAGGCTATGGTTGATGTTGTTGAGTCATTCAATAGTGTCCCAACTCTTTATGATCCTGTGAACCAAGGTGTCCTTGGGGTTTTCTTGGCAAAGATATTGGAGTGGTTAGCTATGTACTTCTCCAGTGGATTAAGACAAACAGAGATTAAATGATTTGTCCAGGGTCATACAGTTACTAAGTGTCAGAGGCTGGATTCTAGACTCTTGGCTCTAACCTCTGAGGTACCTAGCTGCTTCCTAAGCCAGTAAGGGAGAGGAAGCTGGAAAAGTAAAAAGAGACTAGTTGTAAAAGGTTTGTAATCTCTTCTTGATTTAGGCATTTGGATTTTATGTAGAAGTAGTGGAAAATATTGAAAATTCTTGAGCAGTATTATTTAGAGACTTAATTGTTAAAAATTGTTGTTTTTCATTAGTAGGAAAAATCATTAGCCTTTTTTTGTTTCATCTGATACCAAAATAAAAACTATCAGTAAAACTAATCCATTTTGACTCCATTCAGAACTTGCAATAATTTGAACCTTAGGTTGAACCTTACTTTTTAGAAAACTCATTTGTTCCTAGATGATGCCAATTGAATGCCCTTTTCAAGTATCTTCTTGTGGAGTACACAAATTAAGTACTTTGGAAGACAAAGATGAAAACAAATGACGCTGCTCATATTTAATGAATTTATTTCTATTGGGTAAATAAAAAAAAAAGTTAGAGATTTGTATAAGAAAAAGAGATCCAGAAGAAGTGTACTAGGAAAATTAGAGGATAGAAATGAAGTACAATTAATTGTAGGGATTAGTGATTACAACACAGAGGTGAAGGCACTTGAACCCTGAAGGAAAAGGATTGTGAAAGAAGAAAAACGGGGAATCTCCTTTCTTTGCATATTGCACATTGTATCCTCATATAACATTTTTTTTGGTATCCTGCCTTGTTTGATGTGCTTGTGTTGTTTTTAATTTATTTATTTATATGTATTGTCTTGAGCTGGGAAGATAGCTTATATTTCTTTGTATTCTCAATAACGTACCCAGTAGAGTGATGCACAGAAGAGTCAGTCCGGAATATTTATTGAAGGAATGAAAAAGTTTTGGAGTCTTTAGAAAGCCTCAGATGACTTAATAAAGTAGTCCTTAAGTTCAGACATAAATGATAAAGATGGAGCAGACATGGAGATACAGAACATCATGTCCCAATCCAATGTGATCAGGTTTGTTGCCTTACTGGTGTGAGAGAAGGTCTAAAAACATTCAGAATATCTTACAGAAGGCGGTTAATAGGTTGATAATAGATTTCTGCATAAGCAACAATATCTGCAATAAATTAGCCACAATCACTTTTTGTGAGATAAAAAGAGGGTTTAAAAGTTTGCTTTCAGATGTGGACTCTAATTATTTTTTAACATTGGTTCCTAAGCGTAATTTACAACATTTGGTACCAGATAGGAGATCACTGGTAGCTAAGACAAGGATGGGGAGTCCAAAAGCTCAGGAAAGAGTGAGAAAATATTATTTTTTATTCTGTAGTTGGAACCCACATTGATATTAGGACTACCTCCTCTGCATCAAAGTTATTTTGGTATTTTCAGCTTTGTTCATGCTGCTTCTTTCCTGTGGTGCCTGGAGTAACTTGCTTAGTTCAGTACTGGTGACAAACTAGTTTCTTCATAAATACTTGTTGATTGATTATCCTTTCAGTTTGATTATCCTTTCAGTTTTTTTCTTTTCCTTTGATCCTAATTAGTTCATTCAAATATTTATTGATATATTTATTGTAATGGTCTAGGTTCCAAAAGGAATACTGAAGAAGCACAGAATATGCATTTTACAATATAATTGAGAAGAAAAGACATATCCAAATGAACGTTGTGATCCAGATACATTATAGTTACACAGTGTTAGTAAAACAATGCAAAGTAGACTACAATTAAGAGCCAGAAAGAGCAACACAGAAAATAAGTGGAATACTAATTCAAAGAATGGGGGAACTAATAAGAATTAGTGATCAGGAATATGCTCAAGGGGGTTCTTAGACTTAAAGGATAGGTAACATTTGGGAAGGAACATTTGCCAATGGAAGATTTTGTACTGGGGAGTAGTGAGAGATGAAACTGAATAGATAGAACTGGGGCAATATTGTACCAGTTTTTAATATTTGACTGAGAAGTTTAGACTTTACTTTGTAGGCAATGTGGTGAGCAAGAGAGTGACATGATGAAATTGGAATCTTTTGGGAAGATTAGCTGTCATGAATATACAGGGAAATAGTATTTAGAAACCAGACAGAGATTTGTTGAGTCTGTTGCAGTAGACCTGAAGAGGATGAGAGGATTGATAAGATAAAGACAATGGAAATGGGAGGAAGGGATAAATTAAAGACTTAGACTAGATAAGAAGATGAACAAGGAACAAAAGTGACCCAGACTTCAGGCCTGAATTACTAGGATAACAGTAGTGTCATTAAGACAGGAAAGTTAGAAAAGGAAACTGGTGCAAGAGCCAAATGACAAATTTGAGCCTCAGATTCCATCCTCTTCTATAATGCCTTCCTGGACTATTATTACACATTCATCTCTCTCTTTTTTGGATTCCTATAACAATTAAATTTGTAATATTCAATTTAACATTTGAGAGATAATGAATGTTTAATGAGAAAATGGGTATTTAGTTTCAGAGTCAGTCTCTGGTGAGATTACTTTCAGGAAAAAGAGACAATCAGTGATTTGACATTTAACCTTATAAGCACAGAGCTGAGAAACCCTGGTTAGATAAATCCAAAGAGGGTAGGATGGCAAAATGAATCATGACATCCCTGTTCCCCAGTTTCCCCTCTTGTTTTAGAAATCTTAGAACAATTTCTAAGATCATAGAGCAAATGTTAGTAAAGGTTGTCTGAATTCTCCTAGTTTTGTTTTAGGAAGAAATTTCTGGGAGGATGGGGGGGAGAAAGAGAAGGGATAGGGTAAATGATCATGTGTTGGTTTTGTATGATAGTGCCATATCTAGTATGAGAATATTATGAGCACATAAGCATTTCATCAGTGCTTTTTGATTGATTAGAATTGAGATTGCTGGGCAGTGGTATAGGTGGCAGAGAGCCCCTCATACTTCTGGGGAAGTAAACCAAATTCAATGGATCATGTTATACAGTAAACTCTGGGGTGGGAGTGGAAGCAAGGAATGAAAATTAAGGTCTTTGAGAAATTGGGAGAATCTTTTTAAGTTCATAAAAATGTGACAACCCTCTTCTTATCTGCTAATTTTCCTAGCCCTTTAGAAATTTCAAGGAGCCATTGCTTCTCTGATCACAGTGAATATACTTCAAAAAGAATAATAAAATTGAAGTTTAAGGTCTTAACTTGCTTGTAGGTTTATTTATTTGTTTATTTTTTTGGTCTAGCTTAGTTTTTCAGAGATTGTATTTGTGGATTCACACTACCTAGAATGGCTAGTCAGAAAGTGGTACTGTGAATTGAGCTCTGGGGAGCATCAAGGAAAGTTGGAAATCTTGAATATTGATTTCTTCTTTCTCCTGTCTATTTAGGAATCATGAAAAATTAATTAATAGTTGACTTGGGGCATTTGCAATTTGGATCTGTGTTGTGTCTTTCTTCAGAAAGGGCTATAGATCTCGATTACAGTGCACAAATGTAGGTTCAAAATTCTGATTATTTTCCCTACCCTTAGGTCCACGGTTCAAGGACAGGGATAGCTTTGCTAAAGGAATTCAGACAAGAGGATTGTTTGAATAAACATTTTAGTGCTCATTTCATGACCCCTATTTACTTCAAAGGCCTGTTAAACACAGACATATCAAAGAACTTGGACCAGAGCTCAGTTGAGCAGGGAGTCAGATTTAACCAGGCTTGCTGTGGATGAGTGCAACATCTCACCAAGCTGAGAGACCCATGCCAAACCAGCTTGACTGAACCTTTAACTGAGCTGTATGCTCAACCTCTCCTGTTTCTCACTGCTCTTCCCTCTTGCATTCTAGCCTTTAAGGTCTGAATCATGATGGCTAACATTAAAAAAAAAAACATTTGCACTATTATTTTTCATTTGCAACCTGAAATCACCAGGAGTTTTTTCAGTGTATGCAACAACACTTGAGATATTAAACAAAACCCTCTCATGCACCTAAGAAAATCTGAATCCTTGTGGGTTCAACAGAGTTTACAAAATCTCCTCAGCAACTAGACAAATGGAAAGAAACAAACACTTCTCATTAGTTTATCCCTTTCTCTAAACAAACCATTTATAAGAAAAAGTTATGTTAGGTAGAGAAAAGGAATTCTCTGAATTTTTTCTCAGAAGTTCCGAAAAGAGAAGATTTCAAATTAGAGTTGTTTATAGCTAGAGGATGATCGCATATAATCTCACAGTGGGCAAGAAGCAAAGCTTGGCTTTAGAGAAAGAATCTTAGTAACTTGTTAAGAAATAAGGAGAAAAGAAAGCAGCTCAATTACTATTTTTCAATCTATATATGATGGCAGAATACATGAGGGGAAATAAATACTTTATATTTTGTCAGGGAAAAATCATTGCTTGTGTATGTGTGTGTGTACATATATCACAGTGTTCAAACCCTCTCTCACCTTTTATATCTTTCTTTCCAAATATTTGTTTCTCCTTCATGTAGAGTTTTCTAGACAAGAGATTTCTGGAGACTGCTAAGGGATGAGGTTACTATCTTGTCTTATTTATAGTATTTAATAGACAAAGAATTAAGAATGCTATCTACCTCCTGCAAAGGAAAAGGAATAATATATAAATAAGGAAAAGGGATGCTGAGAGAGGGGAAACATTTGAAAATACTTTGGCATTGTTCAAAAGCCATGGAGTAAAACCCTAATTTGGTCAATTTCTTTTTCTGACCCTCTCTCATTGTTGGTCACTAAACTATTTGTAATTTGATTTTCCTGGTTTTCTCAAATGATTTAATTATCTTCTTTATTATGCATCAATTTGAGATGTTATAGCATCTATGAAGGATTTATCTAGTTTCTAATGTAAAGCTGTAACTTTGAGACACATAAACTTTCTATGTAAATTCAAGATACTCTTATTACACATGGTAATATATTTGCTTTCAGTACTTGAAGGATTTGTAATTTTTTGGGGTTGGTTACTCTCTTTGTTGATAGTGATCACAACTCTTTTGTATTTATAGTGAATAGTTTTTGTTAGTTCCTATGGCTGAAATTTATCACTTACATAGTCACAATGGTTCTCAATACTTCATTCAGTTGGCTCTTGAGCAACAGTATTCTTGAAAGCTTTCCAGCTTGGTAGGATCTATCACTTTTGACATTAACCTTTGTGAATCCAGAGTTACTTCTGTTCCGTAATGAGATGTCCAAGCCTTATACATACATTCTAATGTTATTACTATCATTTATGGTTATAATTAAGATATACAAGATCAGACTTTTGGATCTCATTGTTAGGTAAGAATCCTCAAGTTAGCTGACAACCAGCTGAACATCTACTTGAATTTTCTTAGACTTAAGAAAATAAATGTTTTGAATAGCTGCATTTTTAAAAAGTGGTTTTAAAAATTATGTTAGTACTGATTTTGAACTTTTATTGGGGGAAGGCTTTCCTCAGTAATGTGAATTTTAAAAGTTTTCTATTTCTTTTGAAGAACATTGAGTAGAAAGGTAAGAAAGTACTTTCAAATCAAGAATTCTTATGATTGCACTGTACCATTTTAGTAAACAACAATAACAAAGTCATATTCAAAATAGAAACTCTTAATCAACATTCAGAACAAAAATCTATACTTTGGAAACATTAAAGAAAATTAAGCACTAATGCTTCTTAAAACTTCAAAATGTGACTTTCTCAAATGGAAACATACACTAGTTCATTTTCCTTTAAAGACTACATTAGAATCAGAGGTTGTAGATTGTGAAGAATAGACATGGCATCCTGGAAATCATTATATATTCTGGAAACACTAGAGGTCCTTATAGAGACCAACTTAATAAGAGCTGGTAGGCTCAGGCACACGGTCAGTTCTTGGAATAATAGCAACAACATTCATACATAATGCTTTAAAAATTTCAGGGTGCTTTATCTATATTTCCTTATTTGATGCTCATAATAACCATATGGGATATCTACTTTATATATAATTTGCCTACAATCCTATGACTGTTAAGTGTTGAGAAGGGATTTAGACCCAAGGCTCTTCTGATAAAAAGTCCAGTACTATACTATTCTGTGTACCATTTCTTCCCCATAAAAACGTCGGTTTTTGAATTTTGCTTACTAGTGTTACAGGACAATGCTTTTCACTAGACCAGATGATTTTTGAGGTCCATTTTCCTTCTGAAGTTTTGATAACTGTTTTGGTGGCTTGGATCTTATTTTCTATTTCTTTCTACCATCTAGTGGCAGAATAAAAAACTATAGTGCATCAAGAGGACCTATAATATAACTCATAATCTTTGATGTAATCTAAACCTGCCCTTTCTTTCTACATAAAGGAAATTGAGGCCCCAAATAGAAGTCACAGAGTAATATGAAGGATATGAAACTTACTAGAGATATCTTTTTGTTCTAAAAGTTGACTATTATATGTACATATATAGTGTTTCATTGTACTGTAAGCTATCAGAATTGATGAGGTAAATGGCAGTATTATTGAATTTTCTGTTTTAAAAATGGAAAGATGATTATGTTATAGCTTTCATATAACATATTACTTATTAAAGGCAAAAATATATGTAGATATTCTTTTATAAATTGTAAAGTATATAAAAATTGCTATTAAAAAGGCTACTAGAAGATAGGTATATTTATATGATATTGTTAATTTATGGTATTCAATTAATTAAAAAAATTATGCACCTATTATATACCAAGCACAATGGTAGGTATTGAGGGTACAAAGACAAAATAAAAACAATTCTTGGGCTTGGGAAGCTTTTGTTCTGCTGGTGTAGGGAGGGAGACATGAGAAAATGTACACAGATAAATACAAAATGTTCATTTTTTTTGATTGGCTTGGGGGATGCTGTGAGAGAAGCAAGATGAGAGAAAGTACTAAAGTGAATAACACGTGGAAAGAAATTGTGAAGTTGTTATGGAGGAATTCATATTTGTAGTGATCAAGGATTGAATTGAAGTTGGGTGAAAATTTGTCATTGAGGAAAAGCTTAAGAACAAAAAATGAAGACTTAAGAAGGACACAGTTGTATTCAGTTCTTTGAAGGATTGTTGATATGGTGAGAGAACTATCATAATTGCCATACCTAATGGCCCTTAACCCTCATCCTTCTTGACCTCACTCTAGCATTGACCACTGTTCCCTTCTGAATAACCTATTGTTTCTGAATTTTTAGAACCCTCTTTCTTCTTGTTTTCCTTTTTGCCTATCTCACCATTGCTCAGACTCCTTTGCTAGCTTTTTATCCCATATCATGTATCCTAACTGGTTGTAGAATAGCACTGTATACTAAGAATGTATACTAGTAAGGAATTCTAGATACCAGATAGAAAACATTTGGGTGAAGATCATAAAAACAAAATCAGTTTGATGATGAATATACCTGAAGACCACCTGAGTAGAAAAAGGAAATAGAGCAGGGGTTCTGAGGCATGATTTTAGTTATGCAGACATGCTTAGAGCCTGTCTCTTTGCCAAAAATAGAACAGCTAATAATTTGTTGACTTGTCTTAATGATAACTTCAGCCTTCAAAAATACAGAGAACCTTAATCTGATTCTCATTATCAGTGAGGTACTTGGTGATTGGGGATAGAAATGATAGGAATATTAGACAGTAATCACTCTCTCCTTTTAGTTTATATAGAGAGGAGGAAAATAAGGGATGGTCAGGCTGTACCCTTAGTTGGAAAAAACCCAATTTCCTAGAGTTCAGATATAGTATTAGGGAAGATACCATAGACTTAAATCCTACAGGGGAAATTGTAATAGAAGGGTTTGGAAACCCTCAAGAATGAAATTCTGAAGACAGAAAGGGAAGCATTTCTGATGAATTGGAAAAATGGGAATTGTTTGAAGAGACCAATATTTATGCACAGGGAATTCCCCAACAAATTTAGTATTTTTGTTTTTTAATTTCACTAGTTTTATTGAAAGGTCAGTTACTTAATACCAGAATATAATTGTGCTCTGTTAGGTTACTTCAGCCAACTTAAATTTACATTGATGAATTGGAAAGGACATTCTTCAGTGAATCAGATATTTAGGAATAAATGAAGAATCCATCTGCAAAACACTTTATAAAATGAAGCAAAAAGACATACCGTGGTTCTTTGGTTTTTCATTAAAGGGAAGATTTCTTTTAATTTTTTTCTCTTCCTCACAACATGTCAAAGGAAAATTTGAACTATGGCTTTTTTGTGGAAGTTAAGCTATATATTGCATTGATTATCCAACCCCATATGTCAATTTATATTCATTAACTTACAACTAGCTTTAAGTGCTCAAACTACCACATAATTAGTCAATTAAATTGCTGCTTACTTGAATCTGGATAGACAGCTAACAGTCTAACAGTCTCTCTCAGTTACAGAAGCATTATGATAATAGCATATTCTATCTATCTATCTATCCAGAGACATTCAGAGAGAGAGAGAGAGAGAGAGAGAGAGAGAGAGAGAGAGAGAGAGA
>JAJPUD010002925.1:113543-148677 GCA_023553655.1 Myrmecobius fasciatus
AGAGAGAGAGAGAGAGAGAGAGAGAGAGAGAGAGAGAGAGAGAGAGAGAGAGAGAGAACTTTTAAATATAAAACTCTATACTAATAGTCTAATTTTATGCCAATAGTATTCCTTATTTAAAAGTTCTAGTGTTAGAATTAGCATATTGTTTTTAAAAGGGACAGCTGAAGTTTCAGACTGGTAGATTATGAGAGTTTTTTGTACAATAGAAATTAATTTTTTCTAAGGGACTAGGTATTGAGATAAAAATCACACTTAAATTTAACATTTCTGTCTACAACTTTGATAGAATTTTATAATCACATTTAAATGGAAAATGTCTCCCATCCTTATTCTACATAAGTTTTAGTTTCAAAAAAGATCAGGTAGTCCTAACCACATTTTCAATTGAAGTACACATAATCATTTTCCAACTATAGCCTGTTTTCTCCTCCAGTTTGAAAACACCAATGCTAGCTTAAGTTGCTAGTTTCAGGTTCCACAGCTTAAATCCATTCTGATATTTGAGTCCACAGTTCTGATATGAAGTCAGCCTTCCAAACAGTTGAATCTCTTCACCATAAGAATCTTATTAAGACCTAGTTTCAGGGATTGTTGGAAGATGAGCGATTTTGTAATAGCTATGCTTCAACTGATGTGCGGTTCACCCAAACACAATCTACTTCAACTTCTGAACATTTGGTTTAGAACACTTGTTTGATGAGTATTCAGTTAGGCACTTTGCTACAAGTGCCTGCCAGAAGGTCAGATCTCTGCAATTTATCTTGGAATGTTTCTGAAGACATTCTATTCCTTCTGTCAATTCTATAATTTTCTGTGTTTGAATCTCCAGGGCAATTATAGACAATGCCAATACAGAAGGTTTTACTTTAGAAAACAGTCCTACATTGGCATGCCTTAAGCTGAGCTTCCAGTATTTCAAAACTCAGGTTCTTTCTTCTTTCAAACGGTAAGCTTTCATGAATGAGTGAATAATAGAACTGTAAAAACTGAAAGGCAGCAGTAGATTTGACTTTCCAATACACCTTCTCTAATTGAGTCTTTTTCATTCTCATTTTATTTTTAATAGTATTTTCCTTCCAACTACATGTCAGAATAATTTTTAGCATTTGTTTTTATAGGATTTTGAGTTCAAATTTTTTCTCCTTCTTTTCCTCCTCTCCTCTTCTGAAAGTGGTGGGCAGTTTGATATATAGGTTATACATGTGCTATCATGTAAAACATCTTTTCCCTATTAATGGGCATCCACTCAATTTCCAATTCCTTGCCACCACAAAAAAGCTGCTACAAAGTTTTTTTTGCTTTTTCACGATTTCTTTGGGATACAGATATAATTGTGGTATTGCTGGATCAAGAGGTATGTGGAGTTTGGTTGTCCTTTGGGTATAGTTCCAAATTGCTTTCTAGAATGGTTGAATCAGTTCACAAATCCACCACCAGTGCATTAGAACCCCACTTTTCCCAATTCTCTCCAACATTTATTATTTTCCTTTTTAATTATATTAGCTAATCTGATAGGTGTAAGATGGTACCAGAGTTGTTTTAATTTGCATTTATCTAATCAAAAGTGATTTAGAATACTTGTTCATATACTTGTAGATAGCTTTGATTTTTTCATATAAAAACTGTCTATCCTTTGACCATTTATCATCTGGGGAGTAGTTTGTATTTTTATAAATTTGACTCAGTTCTATTTTCCTTCTAATCTTGGCTGCATTGGTTTTGCTCATACAAAAGCTTTTAAATTTAATTTATTTAAAAATAGATAATTCAAAATTATCTGTTTCATATTTTTAAATACTCTTTATCTCTTGTTTGATTGATCATGAATTCTTCCCTTCAGGACAGGTATAACAGTCAGACTATTACTTGCTCTTCTAACTTAATTGTAGTGTCATCCTGTATGTCTAAGTTATGCATCCATTTTGATCTTATCTTGATATATAGTGTAAGATGTGGGTCTATATTTAGTTTGTGTTCTATTGTTTTCCAGTTTTCCCAGCAGTTTTTGTCAAAAGTGAGTTCTTATCCAAAAAGGTGAGTTCAATGAGTTTATCAAACACTAGGTTATGATCATTGACTACCTAATTTATTCCACTGATCCTTCACTCTCTTTCTTAATCAGATAGTTTTGATCAATATTGCTTTACAACATAGTTTGAGATATGGTATTATTAGGTTATCTTCTTTTGTATTTTTTCCATTAATTCTTTTGATATACTTGACCTTTTATTTTTCCAGATATATTTTGTTATTTTTTCTATCCAAAATAATTTTTGACAGTTGGATTGGTGTGACACTGAATAAATTAATTTAGAGGCAAAATTTGGAGTACTATCTTATGGTTGTTTGGAGGTGAATATGGGAGAGTTATTGCCATTTACTGTTTACTCTACTATTTTGGCTCTTAAAGTCAGACGCTAAATTGGTCTTGGCTTATTCAAATCAAATCACTGGTTAATGGGACATCACTCTCTTCCTATGTCACTTTTACAGTCAGAAAGAAGCGACTCAGTTTCACATATCCAAGATCCAAGAAGGTTTTATTTTGGATAGAAATCTTACCAAGTAAATTCACAACTAGAGAAGTCTGTGTCAGAACTAAAGAACTGCTTTAGACTAAGATCGTTCACCTCAAAGTCCCTAGTCTTGCAATCATCCAAAGATCATTATGATAAGCAGATTCAACTAGTCTCAACTCAGATCTTTAGCTGACATCTGGGATCCTTCCAGCAGAAAATTCAGTTGGTGTAGGAGTTTCTGAACTTTGATTGATACTAGGGTCTCTGTCATCTTGACCTCCTCAACAATAGCTCTTCCTTGGTAGCAAGTCTTCCTCCTCCCTTTTCTATACACCCTGAAAAACTAGTCCAACATTCTGTACAATGTGGGAACAATATGAAGGAGAGGAGATGGTGCTAGGAGGAGAAGATTTCTAGGGCAGCAGCTCCAGGGAGCTCAGAATAATGTCAGTTCCAGGCTGCAAAGTGTTGAGAAATAAGGGCAAGTAACAAGATAACTATAAGAGCATGGCCTGCTTCTGTAAAATCAGGAATGTTAAAGCACGAAATAGATCCAGTCTGACTGAATACAACAAAGTGGATATCAAGGGAAATATGAGTTCTAAAGAAGGGATAGGACTCTTGGGCATAGATGTTGCAATTAATTCATGAGAACAAAAGGCGAAAAGCTCTTCCTTTTTTGGGTGGAGATTTTTGTTTTCTCTGCCATGGATAATGATCTTTGTCATAGAAGTAACAGGGAAAAAAAGTGTCCAAAGGGAGATGATAGCCAAGATAAGTTAATAAATAGTAAAAGAGCATCTAGTTGTCATAAAAGAATTTAAGGCTGGAGTAGATTAATTATATACTTGGGTCCTTAGAAAATTAGTGAATATGATTGCTGAGTCACTTTTAGTGATTTTATAAAATTAGAGAATGAGAAATTTTAAAAAGTGAAGAGTCTGCAAACTACTGGACAATCGACTAATTAATTGTTATTAAGTACTTATGTACCCTGTATGTTGCAAAGCTCTGCGTATATAATAATAAACAGCCCCTGTCACTTGAACATCAAGATGATCAAATCAGTCAATATTTAAAGAAATTGTCAGAATATTCATTGGAAGGACAAATACTGTGGATGAAACTTGAATATTTTGGTCATATAATGAAAAGACAAGCCTCATTGGAAAATATCCCTGATGCCTGGAAACATTGAAAGCAAAAGGAGAAGGGAATGGGAGAAGATGAAATGAAAAGATAGTATTATGGAAGCAATGAATATGAGCTTGAACGGTCTTCAGGATATAATGGATTATAAAAGGACCTGGTGTGCTATAGATCATGAAGTCATGAAGAGTTAGACATGACTGAAAGACTGAACAACAACATATCTACATGTGAATCTAAGCAGTGAGATGTTCCATATAATATGTGGCAGTTTGATTTCTTTTATGGCTTATGCCTGGGAAATCTTATCCTATTAAATTCACATTGATGGAATTAGGCTTTTGGCAAGAGTTTATTTTCAGGATGCATATGCTTTACCCAGGTACATTCTTTACCTTTCTTCCAGCTATGTATCCTCCAGCTGCTCCAAAGCTTTTGGTGAATGTTCCCATGAACACATCAACATCACAAGGATCCATTCCAAAGTAATCCACGACCCCCTGGCCTCTTGGGCCTAAACTTCCAATACTGTGAGCTTCATCCAAGTAGAGGTAAGCTTTGTACTTCTTCTTTAAGGCAATGATTTCAGGCAGACGCACAATGGAACCTTCCATGCTAGATTATAAAGAGAAATGCTAATATATAAGTTATCCCCTGAAAAACTTTTCTTTCTTTTCTTTTTTGAATACAGATATGACACTTAGCTAATGCCACCAAGATAGATACTTACCATTTGTTTCTTCTGAGATAAATTTTAAAAATCTTAGTTAAAATTTTTGCAACTAAGGAAGATTTTAAGTGTTTTGAAAATGAAGGCTGTGCATCTTTGCCTGAAGAATTAAAGTCAGCTGTCTGTTGAATTGACATGTTGAATTTTGTGTCAAGATGAGGAAAGACTTTATCTCACTTTCTAGTTTATTAATTTTAATTGTTACTATGTTAAAAATAACATTCTTTTTAATGATGGATTTGATTCAATTATATTATGATTCAACTGATTCATGATCCATGTGATGATAGGTCTATAAATGCTTATTTGACCAGTTAGACTCTATTAATCCCCTTTTTAGTTGGTAAAAAATGAAAATTACAGTGACAAAGCCATAAAAGGAATCTGAGGCTATGACAAGTTAAACACAGAAAAATAACATGCTAATAGAGCCAGATTCAATGTTTCATCATAGTAATTGGTTTCTTTCATATGTCTAATAGTTTCCTGTAGATGGAAACTTAGTTTTTATCCCCAGTCATATGTTTATTTGTATTTTAATTTATAAGTTTCTCTTTTTAGAATTAGGCAATTTATAAATCTTATTTAAAAAGCAACATCAAATTTATGTAATTAGTTAACTATTTGAGATTTTAAGCTTTTAATAAGTTTTCAGAACACCTTGATTACAATATATTTATGCACAGTTTTGATTGGGTTAAATGATTATCTCAATTTAAAAAATATAAAATAAGTCAATTAAATCAAATTGCCAATTTTAATGTTTTCTTTCCCTTTACTGAATTTAAACATAAATAAGGCTAAATTTAATGTTTTCATCACCCTTTTTAAGTATTTAAGTGATTGGTCAGTTTAAATAGTAAAAGAGTAAAATTTGTTGGACATGTACTCTCAGCTTAATAGGTACCAGGTAAAGAATTAGATTAAAAAAAATCTCACAGGCATGTGTGTATGTGTGTGTGTGTGTGTGTGTGTGTGTGTGTGTGTGTGTAGGCCATAATTTGAGTCAAATTAAGACTGGTTAAAGTTTTATTCCTTTAGCTTCAGTACTTTAATATTGGCTTTGAGCTACATTTAGAAACATACTAATAATGTTCTATGCATTTATTTCTTTTTAGAACATTTTTTCCTTTAAAATGGGAATCCTCTCCCATCTGTCTCAACATTATTGGAAGAAATACTCTTCAAATATATCTGTGAACAAAAGTAGTTGTTAAAAACCAAGTTCAACTAATTGAGATGATAGTTGTAAAGCATTTAGCACAATACCTTAGTCAGACAGGTACTTAATAAATGCTTATTTCCTTCCTCCTCTCCTCTATGTTATTTACCTGACTATATCAGTCAATATTCTTGGAATCAGTCCGTTCTTAACTGACCTTCCTTGAACTTGACTTCTCTCTTCTTGACCTATGATAATGCACAGATCTTTCTAGACCCCCTTTTTCCAATGGTGTTCAACTTTTCTTTACCCTAATTTTTAGTGTCTACCAGATGCTTTATAGGTAACTGATGTCTGGTCCTGACTTTATGTATTTTAGCTTATTCTATTGTGGCTTATACACTTATCAAGTATTGTTCATTATGATTATCAATTATCTGTGATATTCTCCAGTAGATTGTAATCTCTAAGAGAGCACAAATTGTGTTTTATGTACATTTTATATCTTTTTTGTTGTTTTGTACAGAATAGATGCTTAGTAGACATTTAATTGAATTATGTTATGCATTAGTGTGAAATGTGTTGTTCATTTTGCCATTCAACAATTTAGGAAATTAAATATATATATGTATATAGTTATATCTGTTTGTTTGTCTATCTATCTATCATCCATCCATCTCTCTCTCTCTCTCTCTCTCTCTCTCTCTTTCTCTCTCTTTCCCTGTCTCTTTCTCTCTCTATCTATCTAGCCACAAAACACCCAGTATGTGCCTGGGATTCTGTTAAATCTCATGAAAGGTAATGATAGAATATATACTCTTAAGAGGCTTTTACTATAATGAGACATACCATGATACTTACTCAAATAAGAATGATACAAAATATAAAGTGAGAAGGATAAAAGAGGTTCAGATAAAATGATGAGGTCAGGGAGGATGTGGCCAAGATGGACCTTGAAGGAAGAGGATTTCATAAAATAAAGTTTAGGAGAAAACTTATTGTAGGCATGGTTCATGACCTTTGAAAACATACAGATATGGAAGAATACAGGATGAAATAAAAAACAGCAACCAGATAATAAAAAGCCTTAAATGCCAGGCTAATGAATTTATTTTATTTTTTTATCTAGGAAACAGATTTAATGTTTTTGAGTAGGAGGTGATATCAGACCTGTACATTAGGAAGATTATTTTTCTAAAACATGAATAATAGACTAGAGATGGGAAGACATTATTATTATTACGTAAGAGATTATTATGTATCATAAGTGATGAAGCATTGAACTAGGGTGATGGCAATAAAGGAATAGAGAGGAAGGAACAGATGCAAGAAGTGTTGAGGAGTTGTTGGCAGAGATTAGCAACTGTAATTGTGTATGAGGGGTAAGGAAAAAAAATCAAAGATGGCTCTGTGGTTTTACATGTAGGTGAATGGGAAAATAGAGGAGCCTTTTAACAGAAGTAAATACATTTACAAGATTAAATTTGAAGATCATGAGGACAGAAATTTGTTGCATTCCAATGGAGTATAAGATCATTGAAGGCAGGAATATTTTGGAGTATTTTTGGTTTTGTATATTCAGTGCTTTGTGTAAGCCAAGTCAAGTCAAACATAATATGGCAAATATAAATAGCATGATATCTTGTAAGATTAGGATATATCTGTGAATGGAAACAAAAGCAAACATGATATGTATGATCTAACCAGGCCAATTATGAGACTTTCATCTCCATTATTTTAAACACTATATGTCTATTAGAGAAGCTTGTGACTAAATTAACTTTTAAACATAATATAATTCATGTTGAAAATTCATATTGAAAATTCAGCTGATTAAAACCCTCAAGTTTTTTTCCATATGAAACACTTAAGCTAGGCCTTTCATTCTAGACTTGAAAGTTAATTTTTAGCTTCAATGTAGAATGTTATATTTATCCCTTTTAAATTTCAATGTAATGCAATGAAAAAGAAAGTACTGATGTTGTAGTCATAAGACCTAGGTTCAAATTCTACCTTTACCACTTACTGTTTAACTTTAAACAACCCACTTACCCTCTCTGGGTCTCATTCTCCTCCTATTTTAATGAGAGGTTTGGATGACATGACTTTTAGTGTCTCTTCCAGCTCTGTATCTTTGATTCAAGATTTGTTGCTCAGGTCTGTGTAGCCTTTTTTGAATCTTGATTTTTGTCTTCTACTCTTTGGCTCTTTAGCATTGACAGATTCAATGAATATGTCTGTCATCATGTGTTTATGTTAGACAGCCTGCCATTATATAGAGAGCTGCCCTTGAAAGACATAATCCCAAGTCTTACACATACTGGCTATGTGACCCTGAGCAAGTAATTTAATCTGTTAAAACTCCTGGTTAACTCTTTAAGATTGTAAATCTAGAAAAGACTCTGATCTGCATTATTAGAAGGAATTTCTTCATCTAGGAGTTCCTGATACTAATGAAATCACAGGTCTACTTCCTACCCTAGGCTATAGCATGATAATCTATTGATTAAAAAGTGTTATACAAAATAGGACTAAAAACTGAATCTTGTGGCATAGCAGTAGAAATTCTCTCATATAATATAAATATATTAATTAAGACTATTTATGGTCATCATGCTGCTAGGATTTCACTGAAATATATTCAACCTATATATTTTTTATCTTTTTGAAAAGGATACCATAACTTTATCATATCCTTTGCAGAAATCTATATATTATATCTATGTGTATAGATTTTCTTGATTTATAAGTTCAATAACCATTCATAAAAAGGAAATGAAATAGCTTTTGCATTATTCCTACTTTTTTGTGATTACTTCTGAGCGAACCCTTATGGAATCATAGGAATACTGCTTCCCTTTTTAGGTACCCACAAACTTCTCAGTCTGCATCATACAGTTCCCTATTTTTTCCTTGCATATGTACACATTAGTAATTTTTTCGCATTTGTTTCCATTAGAATTTAGCACATAGATGGGAGAAGAGAAGACTTAGATGTGTTCTTTGGATAGAACTTTGGATAGAAGAGGGAGTACACATTTTTCTGGGTTCCTATGGATTTCTGTAAGTTTATTCCATTTACAAAATTACTATAGGTTCTCTGTTCATCTTTTGATAGCTGTCCTAAATTCAAGTAGATCACTTTTCTCTTCATATATTTTGAAAGTTGTTACCTTCTAATTTTCTGTCATTCTTCTCTTTTGAATGTTACAGCTGGCTATCTTATGTTCGCCATACATCATAGCTGCAGCACTTCATGCAGTGTGCATTTGTCCAATGAAGGTTCTGCATTCACTTTCCTATTCTAAGTTTATTCCATTTTCTTTTCATTCATAGTACATTGATCTACCTTTTAAATATAATAACTATTTAGTGACACTAAAATGGTTCTTTATATATGCAAGTGGGATCTAGGAATCATTCGTGTGACTTGACACTTGGGTTCTGAATGTTCCTTAACCTTCTCTTGACTCTTTTTCTTCTATTTACTACTTTTGTAAGGGATCTTGGATTAGTGGTAATAGAAATAGCAGAAAAGAAAAAAAATCATATCAGAACTGAAAGCAGCCCATATGAATGTTCACAAATTATATACCAACAAAATATTTAAAAATAGAAATTCTTACATTATTCTTAAGAAAAATCAGCTAGAGATTATTTTACTCAATATTGAATTATGGCAAAGGTTAGAAAACAGTCACACAAAATCATAGAATTATAGAATGATTGAATTGGTAGTATAATCGAGTTTGATCTTTTTTGTTTTAAAAATGAAGAAACCAAAATCCAGGGAGGTTATGGCCTGTCAATTTTGTGGTTAGAAATTCTTTTCATAGTAAGTTTCATATGCTGCTTTGAAAAACAAAAAGAAAAACCATTCTCTTCTAAAGAGTCCCCCAAAGCTCTATTCCAGAACTCTTTGAAAAGAAGACATAAGAAAAATGAATACATAAGCCATAGATTAAGTTACAAATATTAGAGGTGTTTAAACTTAAATTCTGGTGCAGTTTCTTGATTTTGTAAGAAATCCATAATTTTTAAGTCTCTATTGCTGATACTATGGCATAACAGAGATGGGTCTTAGGAAATGAACAAAGCCCAGCCTTTGCAGTGGTTTCTGTAGGTTGGGTAACTGGCAAGAATATTTGACAGTAAAATGCTGGTGGTCCTCTTAATTTCAGCTATGATCAAAGTGTTTAAAACTTAACTTTCCTTTAGTTGTGCCAAGTTGTGTTTATTTGCAGTTTGGTTCTGTTTATTCTGCTTAAAAGGAGATGTCCAGCCTGCTCTGGCTCAGCTGATCAGCTTTTAAGCTGTTCCAATCCTGAATGACAGGTGTTTAGATAAGAGTTGGTTTGTTCTCTCACTCCAGTTTTATGGTGCATTGCAGCTGGCACAAATTACACAGGAGGAAGAAAGAGGCTTGAATCTGTGACAACATAAAGTCAATTTGACATTTTTTTTGAGTAGCAAGTTCAGGACCAATGAGTAAACTAATTATTCTAATGTACTTTTACAATCTTTATGCATACTGGTTGTCACTTTGTTGTATTCTTATAGGTCTTAAAGAAAATCAGTGACTGACCATTGACTATAAAGGCCAAGTTTATAACTCTACTAGTATGTGAAACAGTCAGACCCACTGGATCAGGTATGGGAAGGTAGATGTGGGAAGGTTGTTATCTATTTTGCTCTTAGCAGCAGCCAGGATAATAAATGCTGCAGTCAGTTGTTTTTTAAAGACAAGAAAAATTTAAAATTTCAGTGTATGAAAATGTATTTGCTGACAGGAAACACATTTCTTTCCTTTTCTGCTTGTTATTCTTTTGGCTAAAATTATGTTACTTGAAGGGAATGTTTACATTAAAGACAAAAAAATGCTGCCCTTGCTTTTCCTGCCTTATTTGCAGCAATACTATTAATTTTCAGATGCAGGAATTACCATTTCATTTTTTTTTTTACTTTTAAAATAATTATCCCATGGAAACTTCCTTTCTAATTACTTGAGATTAGGATTAATTAAAATTTCATTTAGGAAAGATTCTGCTGAGCTACCAGTTTCTCTGCATATTAAGTAAAATAGCAAAGGTACTACTACTTTGAGGAATCTTCCTCATTTCTTAGTAACATTGATATAAAAATCTTGTGTGGACAAAATTGAATTTTTGAGGTAAAATCTTTCTAAGCCAAACTATGAAGAGTCACCCCTATAGCCCCGTAGTCTGAATGCAATAGGAATACTTCACAAGTTGGTGGCTCCTTTAGCTATTGATGACTTTTTTTTTTTTTTTTTTTAGTAAAAATGACTTTCAACAGATAATTCAGAAGGATACTCTAAGGCAGCCCTCATCATACTTTATGAATAGATATGAAATGCCATGAGAATTCATGCCAAACAATATTATAGGATAAAATATCTCTATGACCAGGGGTTTTCAATATATGGTAAGCAAAGTTTATAAAAAGAATCAATTCAAGTTAACTCATTTCCATATGTTGCCTCCACAAAGCAGGTTGAAAAATTCCCACAATAAAGAACCACATCCAGAGAAGCAGACATGAGGTTAGGAAAAGCTTCCTAACAATTAGAGCTATTCAGAAATAGAATAAGCTGTCTCTGGTGGTAATGGGCTGTCCCTTGCTAGAGGTCTTAAAGTGAAGCCTAGATGATATATTTTGAGAAGTATATGAAGGATTCTTATTCAGATATCAATTGTATTATATGATCGCTGAAGTCAACAAATTCAGTCAGGATTTTAAACATTTACTATGTTGAAGCATAATGGCTAGACACTGCCAAATAGTCTCTGTCCATAAAGATTTTATACAATATCCCTTTCAACTTTAAGTTTCTGTGTAATTCTGCAATGAAGGTTACCCTATAGATAACCAAATGAGAGCTTGATAGCTCACTAGAGCAATCTCAGACCAGATTCTTTGTAGGTGACTAACTTCTTACTATACCTATGGAGTATGTAGATTTTTTTCTGACTGTTAAATTTATTATTATTATTATTTTATTTCTCAGTTGTTTCAGTCATGTCTGATTCATTTGGAGTTTTTTTCTTGGTAAAGATACTAGCATGGTTTGCCATTTCCTTCTCCATTTTACAAATGAGAAAACTGAGGCAAACAGGATTAAGTGACTTACCTAAGGTCACCCAGCCAGTAAGTGACTGATGCCAGATTGAACCCAAGAAGATGAGTCTTCCTGACTTTAGAACTAGCACTCTATACATGGTGCCACCTAACTGTCCCAAATATATTTAGACAACAGATTAAAATACCCTGATCATTCACATACCTATAGATGCCTTCTACTAGAATGAGGATTTTTTTCCATGCTCTTCGACTTCGGGGCTGGCCATAGATCACAGCTTCTCTTAGTAGCTTCTCTAGATTTTGCATGTCTTTAAATAATAAGCAAAAAAGAAAGTGACTTATGAGAATGAGATTTTTTTGTGTTCATTTTAGTTTCTAATCATTCTCCATTATTTTAGCCTCTAGCTTAAAAATATCCAATAACCAATGTTAAAATCAGATTTAAAAATACACATCTACCTCCCCCTTTAAGTAAAGAATAATCACAAGGAAGTAACAGTAGTATTCTGTTATCAAGTTCTTCCTTATAGTAATGGTGATGACATTAATGATAATAACTAGCATTATATAATGCTTTAAGATTTACAAAGTACTTAATATGTATTATTCTATTTGATAAAATTAGTGTTTTAAAAGTAGTGAGAAGGCTTCTCCTTAGCTAATATCTCTCTGTCCTATTGATTAGTGGTAGAAATCCTATAATTAGGGATTTGTTCCATTGTTTTTCTAGCCTTCATTTATCTCCTAATACTAATTTTGCATTATTAATTGCCTGCTGTAGTCACTGCCAACATTTCTCAACAGTATCTCAAATTCAACATGTTTATTATCTTCCCCATCTAATCCCATGTCCTTTTAGCTATTCCTGTTGAAACCACTGCCAGTTTCCTAGTCACCATTACCATTTTTTAACCTTGAGATTATTCTTGACTTGTTATTCTCTTTTCCCACTTCCCCCCAATCCAGT
The DNA here is from genome assembly GCA_023553655.1 of Myrmecobius fasciatus. Lineage (NCBI taxonomy): Eukaryota > Metazoa > Chordata > Mammalia > Dasyuromorphia > Myrmecobiidae > Myrmecobius > Myrmecobius fasciatus. The sequence goes on from JAJPUD010002925.1 coordinate 126,176, forward strand.
TAGTTGCCAAGTCTTGTTATTTTTACTCTACATCTTCTGTATTATTTCCATTTTCCTCAAAAGACTAGACCTTTATGAACTCTTATCTTATTCATTTATATTATGCTTTCTCTAGACTCTCCAAATTGCTAGATGTATCCCATCTTCCACTTTCATGTCTTTGTATAGGTTGGTTTCCAGGCCTGGAATATATTTACTCATTATCTTTGCCTTTTATAAAGTTTTGTTTATGATAATAATAGCTAGTATCCCCTACACCAAAGCTTCTTAAACTTGTAGGTTGTGACCATATGTAGGATTGTGTAACTGAATGTGAGGGTCATGAAATTGTAATTTATTATCAGTAAATGTTTTATTTTTATATACTTATATACCTTGATTCACATAAAAATTTTTCAAGTGAAAAGGAGTTGAGACTGAAAAAAGTTTAAGAAATCTTGCTGTATACTATCCTCTGATTCTAATTTCTTACCCTTATGTCTTATTGCTAATCTTATTGCTAACATCTTATCAGATATCAATTTTAGATTATTGTAACTGTCTTTCTTCTTTATTATTTTCATGAGCTGCTGAATAGAACTGGAAAAAAAACTGCAAAACCATCCAGATATAATCCAGTATAAATTTATGTAACATAATAACAACTAGGCCAACAAGGCAGTATTTTTTACCTGTTTCATCAGTTTATTATCTCATTCAAGAATAATGGCTTTTCTAAACATTCTCTCTCTTCATTCTCTTCACAATACTCTTTTTGAGTACCTTTTCTCATAGCTTATCAAAAAAAAAATTGAGACCATTTGATGAAAGTTCCTCCTTCTTCCCTACTCCATTTACTCATATCACTCAGAGATTACCCCTTTCTAACCATATTTCATCCTTTTCTCATGAGAGGCGACCTTTTGCCTTACCAAAACAATCTCTTGAATTTGTCATCTTGATCCCATCCCCTCCCATTTTCTCATACAGAATGTCCATTCTATTATAACCTTAATTTCTTATCTTTGATCTCTCCTTATCCATTGATTTCTTTCTCAATACCTACATAATGCTCTTCATCCAAAAAATGCCCTCCTTCATTTTATCTGATAAGCCTCACTTTGCTCAACTTCTTAAGAAAGTCATCTTTACTAGGTACCTTCACTTCTACTACTTTGTCTCCTTAAACCTTTGTACCTCCCCGCTTTCTAGGTTTTCTTTCATTCTCCTGATTCTTCTATGTATTTACTCTTTCTCACTTGCCTTTCCTGGGTCTTAAATGAACTGGAGAAGGAAATGGTAAACTTCATTTCAAATGAGGTCAGGAAGAGTTGGACATGACTGAAAGGACTAGACAACAATAAAAACAACAAACTTAGATCCTATTTAGCAACAAATTTAGATCCTATTTTTTTCCTTCATAAGTATGTTCTGGGCATTCTTCTTTTCTCTCTGTACTATCTTGTTTGATAAACTCATCAGCTCTTTAATTATATATATATATATATATATGTATATATATATATATGTGTGTGTGTGTGTGTGTGTGTGTGTATACTATTCATTCTTAGCTCTATGTGTCTAGGCTTAATGTTTTACCTGACCTTTATGCCAAAATTCCCAGATACCTTATGGATGTCTCAAAATGGATGTCCCATGATATCTCAAATACTACCTTTCTGAAAACAACACATTTTTCTTCACTGTAAAAACTCTTTTCTTTGTGACTTCCCTATTATTGTCAAGGGTACCACTTTTATCTAGTAACCTAGGCTCACATCCTAGTTATGTATCATTCTTGACTCTTCATTTGAACTCACTCTAAAGACTGTTGTCAAGTCTAGTTGTTTTTATCTTTACAACACTTTTCATATAGTTTTCTCTCTCTTCTCACATAGCTGATGCTCTAGAGTGGTTATACAAAATCTTGTGTCTGAACTATTGCTATAGTCTTCTGGTTGGTTTCACTTCACTAAATTACTCTCCACTCTAAAAAGTGATTGTTTGAAAGACAAGATCTGACCATTTACCAGCTTCAGTGATTCTCCTTTCTCTAGAATGATATATAAAGCTCATCCCAACCTTTCCTTATCTTTCAGTCTTCTTGAACTTTACTTCTTTCCATATATCTACTATCCAGATACACTGATATGCTTGCTATTTCTTGTATACAGCAGTCCAACTTCCAACTCTGTGCCTTTCACTGGCCTTTCTCTTATACCTAGGACTCTCATCATTCTCAGCTGTCTTTTATCTTGGTGGTTCAATGGATAGAGCACTGGGCTTGGAGTCAGGAAGATCTGAATTCAAATGTGACTTCAGATTCTTATTAGCTATGTGACCCTAGGCAGATCACCTCTGTCAGCCTTAGTTTCCTCAAATGTAAAATGAGGATAAATAGTAGTACCTGTCCCCCAGAGTTGTGAAGATTAAATGAGATATTATCTGTAAAACTTAGCATAGTGTCTGACTCATAGTAGGCACTTAATAAATGCTTCTCTCCTTTCTACTTCATATATTCCTTCATGGTTTTCCTAGATTCTTTCAACCTTCAGTTCAGGTATCACCTTCCACAAGAGATCTTTCTCTGTACTTCTCTTTCTCCCCTCCCCCTCCCATCTAGTGCCCTTCAACTAGTATTTTCGTTTTGATAATATTTTCTATTTACACATTATATTTCTTGTATGCAGTACTTGGGTGCATGTTTTCTTCTTCATTAGAATGATAACTCCTTGAGATTAGGGACCATGTTTTTTTTCTTCCAAAAATCTTTTGTTTTTTTAAATTCCTGGCACTTACAATTCCTGGCATAATAGTAAGTACTTAATAAATGCTGTTAGACTGAATTGTTATCTGCTCATTTTCTGAGTGTGAAAAATTCAGAGTTGTTTTTATTTGCTTTACTCTTATTATTAATGATTTGGAGCAATATTTCATGTGGCTATTAATAATTTGCATTATTATGAAGTTTTTTGTTCATATTCTTTGACCAATTTATCCATTGGGACTAGCTCTTGGTCTTTTATATATATGTATATATATTATTCCCTATATATATCGAATATCAGACACTTATAAAGGATATTTGTTGCAAAGAATTTTTTTCCCAATCAGTTGCTTCCCATCTTAACTTGCATTATTTTGTTCATGGAAAACCCTTCCAACTTTGTGTGATCATAATTAAACTTTATTCAAACATCTCTAATATCTCCTTAGCATCATTAGATATAAGCTTCTTTGTTAAGCTTTCAAGTCCTTCACAAACTGATCCCAAACTATCTTTCCAGTTTCATTATACATTATTCCTCTTTCTAATAGTCTATTATACACTTAAACTGATGTTCTTTCTCTTTCTTACACACAATGATCCATGTTCTTTCTCATTGCCTGGAATATACTCTATCCTCAACTCTGTTCATAGAATGCCTTTTTCCCTTCAAGATATATTTCAAGCATAACTTTCTATATTAAATTTTTTCTGATCCCTCCAAGTGTTAGTGTCCTTCCTAACAAAATACAATGTATTTAACTACTTTTTATTTATTTGTATGTATTATTTTTACATTTATTATTTATATATTTATTTATGCATTTTCCCCCTAGTAGAATATAAACTTCTTATAAGTAGGTATTTTTTCATTCTTTTAGTTTGTATCTATAGCACTGTATCTGTCATTTATTAGATGGTTAATAAATAATGAACACACGTAGGGACACACAGGATAATTCACCAAGTAAAACTAGACCCCCATAGCTATATTGCTATGACAGAAAGAACTCATTATCTTTCCTCTCCTTTTTAGTCAGATCTACAAAGCAATATCACAAACAATATTACTAGCCCTTAATCTACTAAGTTTTATATTTCACTGGCAGTGTGGGAGATTAATGCAGTCTTCAGGAACTACTGTCTTAGTGTCTCATAGCACAACTTTCTTGCCTATCTATGGTGAAAACTTTCCTGGTCTAAAATTTTATGTTTGTATTAATAGGAAGTATAAAATGATGGCAAACAATCATTGATATACTCTGAAGCCAAAAACATTTTAAATGAAAGAGCTTAAATTAGCTGGCTTGCTTTTTTTTTTTTTTTTAAAGAAAAACTGGGAAATGTGGGATTCACTTATCCTTTCATTTCCTCTCCCTTTTATTTTTGTTTTAAGAGTTGAATAAAAGATAAAAGCAACAAGGTCACTATACACACACACACACATATGTATATTAAGAGTAGAATAAGAGATAAAAGCAACAAAGTCACTATATATATATGTATATATACATATTAAAGATACTTCTATTTTTTTGTATCTCTAGAGTCTCCTCTGCTTGCAGAATTTAAAACTTCAAGATCTTTTGATTCAAGACCTTGAGTGTACTTTAAAAGGCAGAACTCCTACTCCATTGGCAGTGTTAGCCATAATAAAATGTTCAAGAGCATTAGCATCGTTTTGGTGATATGGTAAGGGAGAGGTGTTTAAAGTGTTAGAAAGAAGAAGCATCTGGCCATAATCTGCCATAAGATATCACATATTAAATGACTGTAAAAGGAAACACCCAACAAGAGTGAAATAGAAACCCTGAAGCCAATTTTCACAATGATCAAGGCTGACAATCACCTCCTGGAAGTGATGTTTATGACTCTAATATCAGCTGAGGTAAGGAATACATTTATGGCTTCTTAAGATGAGGCTAAATGATGTCTTTTTTTTCAGTGAATATTGCCAAATTTGGTCTTTCTTTTTCCTTAATTACAGCTGGCCACTGGAATAGTGCCCAGTTTTTGGAAACAGTCCTGGAAAGTTAAATGATAGGTGCACCAACTCCCATCTAAGGAACTAAGCAAAATTTTCCTTCCTTACTCCTGCCATCCTCTCACTATCAACTTGGATGTTCCCTTCTCCTCTATGCTCATCTCTTTTGTCTCACATCTATGAGTTCAAACTGTTTTATAGACTTGGGGGTTTTAAAATGTAATTATGATATCTGTATCTTTTGCCTCACACAAAGTTTCTTAAATTATCATATATATTTTTGTAAACATTATTCAAATAAGGATGATCTCACTGAAAAATTTTGTAGGTTAATACTAACTTCTCTTCAGGTGAGAGATTTTCAATCATTCTAGACTTTGCAACCCAAATATCTATCACATCTAGCAACCAAAAGTTGCTTAGTTTTTCCATTTCTTTCTCACTATAAGATGCATGCTATGAGTTTAGAAAAAAAAATAAATGTGACTTCAAGGGACTTAATATTTTCTAATAATAGTAATTCACATGTCTTTTTTATAACACTTTAAGTTTTTCAAAGTGTTTTTGCAAACACCTTTGTGAAGTAGATACTATAAATAGCACTATCCCTATGTTATGGAAGAAAGAATCAAGCATTGTTCCTAGAGGGAAAGCAATTTATCCAAGGTCATAAAACTAAAAATTGCCAGAGTCAGATCTTCCTTCCAGTAGTTTTTTTTTTTTCAATGCTTCATTCTTCTTCAGTATGATGTAGAAGAAAATAATAATAATAATATAGTGCCAAAAATAATTAATAGAGTACATGAAGTTTTGTTTGAGCAAATTCAGAAACAGACTTTAAATATAATTTGCTTCTTTAGGAATGTCCAATGTACAGTCCTTTCTGTGTAATCTTTTCTCAGTGATTTCGGAGTGCATGGGAGTTAAATGTGAAGCAAGCTATCAGCTGCTATAAAAGAGATTGATGTTAATCAGTGTGGAAAACTTCTCTCAAAATCAACTTAATTTAAGATTGTTTTGCAACATGGATATTCTTATTTAATGAACATAAAACATTGTTTGTGCAGTAAAATTCTGAGTAGATGCTTTGAGCTCATGCCTTCTCTCTGAAGACTGATTTTTCTGGGCCAAAACCCCATGCAAATGCATCTATCTTGGTGCAAAAGACCACCCAAGTAAAGGACTTATGTTACCCATATTTTATGGTTACATCTTAATAGTGCATATATCTGTATGTGGCACAAATGCTACTAAAGACAAGCAGCTTGTTAATGAAGAGAAAAGAGAGTCTTTGCCGCAAATATATTAGTCCTTTAGTGCAGGGATCACTTCTTTAATATGCTGGTAATAGAACTTGGCATGCTCTTGTAGCCTTGTTTTAAAAAGAAATTGTTTTCCTTTAGAAGATGAATGATAGTACATGGTAACTGGCAGTCCTTATTTGGAGGTGCCTATTCATGTTGACCCGTGACTCAAACAGCATCTTTTTCCTTTCTTTTTGTAAATTGATGACATTATTATTTTCTTTTTTCTTCATCTACTTTAGCTTAATCCTTTCTGGGACCAACTACTCCTCTTTGTATATCAGTCCTGGATGTCGAGGATGTGTCTGAGGAGGACATTACATAACTACAATTACAAAGATTGGGCATTTGATCTACTGAAAAAAGAGCAGCAGCAACAGCTGCTAACAATTACTCTAAGGCCAGCTCTCTCTCCCACTCTAAGGCTGCCTGTAGCCATAAGACATAATAGCTTGACTAGTGTGTTTGAATATCTAATTGTGCTAGGAAGCAGTAGAGACAGAAAATCAGGGGAGACCTCTGTCTTTCAAGGCCACTCTGAGAAGTCTGATCATTTCTGTGGCTTTCCTTCTACACACCTTCTCTGTATGAATTTCTCTCTGTTATATTTGCCTGGGGAGAGATGTGTGTGGTGACCAACGATGTGAACTTCTAAAGGACTTAAAGCACTGCAGAAGGTGAAAGCTTTGGGCAGTGATGATGCTGCACCACAAAGTTAGTGATGACTGCATTTAATATTAATTAATTTTGGAGTCTTTCCTGGTTTTGCCTGAATCCTCAGCAAGGGCTGGCAGTGGATAGGGTGGAAAAAAAAAAAAAAACAACAACAACAATTAACTTCTATTTCTTCATCCTTGGGTAGGGCTGTAGCATCTTGATGTCTCTCCCACCCCTTTTCTGTTCCAGGTGTTTCATTTAGCTTTTTATCCTGTATTTTCTGTGATGAAAAAGTCAATATGACTCTGATTTTTCCACTGAAATTTTATGAATCTTTAGTTCTTTGTTGAGTACTTTCAAATTTTAATAGCATATACACATAACTTTCTAGGATCTAGGTAAAAAAAAAGGCATGAGTAAAGAGAAAATATAAAAGGTCTTTTAACCTCTATCAATGGAAAAGGAAATTCCATGAATATGGTGGTAAAGTGCCAGATTGAGGAGTAAATGTCTCTGGGTTTTATTTTACTGGCAGGAGACCTTATTGTTATAATACTTATGATAATAGCTTGTATTTCTATAAGTCTTTAGGATTATATTTTTTACACAATTTGATTCTCAGACTAATTCTATGTTCAAGGCAGGTCAGACATTATTCTTATTTAAAGACAAGGAAACTAAGGCTCAAGATTATAGACCATCACTCATAGTCATTATTACTTTTTATTATTTGTTGTCTTACACATCATATTTTAGTGAGGATATTGATCGAGTAAAGTCTACCAAAGGAGGGTATCCAGGATAGTGAAGGGCCTCCAGGCCATGATATAATGAGTGATCAAAAACACTGAAAGTTTAGTCTGGATAAGATATAGCAGGGATATAGCTTTCTTCAAATATTTGGAAGGTTGTCATATAGGGAATGGAATGGGCTCATTTTGCTTGCCAAAGGGCAGAACTATGCATGATGAGTGGATATTACAGAAAGATAGTCTTGATAAAAGGGAAACCTTCCCAACAAGTTGAGCTATCTAAAAGTGGAGGGTTGTAACAGATTTTTCTCTCATTGGACTAATCTTCAATTAGAATTTAAATAGCTACTTGAAGGGATTCTTTTGACTTGGATTAGATGAATGAATGGAATGAATGAATAAAACATTTATTAAACTCTTATTTAAACTTTCTAGGTACTGGGCTAAATGCTGAGAATGCAAATAGAAAATTAAGAAAGTCCCTGATCTCAAATAGCTCATATTTTATTATGGAAGACAGTGTAAATGGAAGGCTTCACCTACAAGTCAAGATAGAAAGGTTCCAAGGACCTTAGGGTACAGAGACAAAGCAGATAATAATGCCTATTTTTAAATATCATTTTCACTGACAAAGTCATATCAGTTCCTGATGTTGAACTATTTGACAGTGTCAAGTACTTTGGAAGCAGTGAGTTTTCTTTGAGTTTTTAGTAGCTGTGACTGTAGTCAAGCTGCATTTTCCTAGAGAATTTTTCAATATGATGGCTGAGAATACTGGGCTATAAAGATATTAAAGTTATTCTTAAAACTTAATTTCAGTGTCTTCAGCTTTCTTTACCAGGGTCTGAGGGAAAATGATATTCAAGGTAGTGGTTTGACCTGCTCAGTACATGTCGTTCCCTCAGGGTGCCCTGCTGCTCAGCTAGTGTCTTGTGAGTAACAAGTGTTTGACAGTGGAGATGGCTGGTAACTTTTCACAGTAGTTGCTTCTTTGGGTGATGGCTGTGAAGGCTAGGTTGGATGGATAGTGAGGTCCCTTCCAACTCTTAAATTCTGTGCCCTAATTTAACCTGAGGCTATCAATATTTGAATCGAAGTTATCCAACTACAGGGCCAATATCCCTTTTAGTATATTATTATTACTACCAGAAAACTTCTCCCTTAGTTCTTCAGATTTGATCTTGATCCTTACTTCCAAAGTCTGCTTTATAAATGTGTGAAGGAGGGAAGCTATCATGATGGAGAATTCCAAAGCAGTCCAAAGTAGTGCAATTAGTGGGAAATAAAGAATTATGCTCTAGAATCATAGATTATAGATTTGAGTGAGAAGGGATCATAATAGTGAATTCTTTCCTCCTGGCTCCCTTATTTTACAAATGAGGAAACTGAACCCCAGAGATATTAAGGTCACATAGCTTAGTGGCAGAGTCAGGATTTCAGTCTAGGGCTCTTCAAATCCAATTATATCTTGGATCACAAGGACAGATTTCATACTTTTTAAAAATTCAGCAGCTTTTGGTTGCAGTCACTAGATTTTTATCTAGATGTACTTTAAGCAAATTTAGTAATGTAAGTCACATTCACACAATAGAAAACTTGTTAGTCTTCATTTTGCAAAAGAATCGACAATAGTGAATCAGCAATTTTATGTTGGAAAGACTTGGATTTGGAATCAAAGCACTTCTAAACTTTTCTTGGCCTTTGTTTCCTCAACAGTAAAATGAAAAGGTTAGCATTTGGCTTGCTAGGTCTTATTCCATTCTAAATATCTCATTGTGTGATTCTAATATTACCTTACATAGCAGTTTTCTGTAGGAAATTTAAAATGTGTAGATTTTTTAGAAAAAATTCTTTCTGAAAAAATTACACATCACTTTTTAAAAAAATCCTCTAAAATGATGTTAGAAATGAAATCCTCTAAAAGGATGTTAGAACCACATATGGAGTATCATGTTTAGTTATAGGTGCCACTTTTAAAAATATGTTAACAAAATAATAAGATAAGCTTCTTTAATGGTCAGCTGAAGGAACCAGAGATATTTAGACTTGAGAAGACTTAGGGAGCTATATAATAGTTGTCTTCAAGTATTAAAGGCTATCATGTGAGAGTGGGATTCAATTTGCTTTGCTTGGCCCAAGAGCAGAAGTAGGAGAAGTGGGAATTTTTTTTTTTTTTTTTTTTAGCTTTTTGCTGAGGCAATTGGGGTTAAGTGACTTGGTCAACCAGGGTCACACAGCTAAAGAATGTTAAGTGTTTGAGATCATATTTGAACTCAGGTCCTCCTGACTTCAGGGCTGGCGCTCCATCCTCTGCGCCACCTAGCTGCCCTGAGAAGTGGTAATTGTCAACAAAAAATTTAGATTGGATGTAAGACAAAAGCTTCTTGACAATTAGGACTATTCCAAATAGAATGTTCTGCCTTGTAAGTGGTTTCTCCCTCACTGGAGGTCTTTAAGCAGAGGCTAAATTACTGAACACTTGTCTGGATGTTGTAGAAGCAATTCTGGTTCAGGTATGATTGTCCTAGATTGTATTTGTGATGTCTTCTAACTCAGGTTCTGTGATTATGATCTAGGAAACTGAATACTGCTAACTACATTCCTTCTTAAATATGTTAGATTCTTTCCCTCCTTTTTATTTCCATCTCCTACCACCATCCTAAACAGTCTCCCCCATTCCCTACCTGTGGAAAATTATGGAAAGTTGAGACTAGCATGAAGACAATACCTAATTCTCCAGGGAGTTTCTCAGTCATCTCTTAATACTTCCATTGTAATCAGTTAAAACAAAACAAAACAAAACAAAAACAACAACAACAACAACAACAAAAAAAAAAAACCTTAGCACAGACTTCTCATATGAGAAATAGAAGCTCATTTAAATTGAAGCAGAATTCCTATCAGTTGGAGGGAATTAAAAAGAACATGGAGAAATGGGGAAAGCTCTTCTCTTCATTGTATTCGCTAGGCAGGACTGATTCTATGCAGCAGACGTCAGTAACTCATTTTAGACAAAAAGTTCCTGATGACATGGTTTTCCAAAGGCAAACATGATAAGCAAGAAATACTTGCTTTTGGAAATAGGTGTGCATGAAGATTTGGAGAAATAGTAAACACATTTCATTAAGAATGCCATTAATTTACTTAGGTAGTCAGGAAAGAGGCACATTCAAATTAAGGAAATATTTTAAGATCAAAGAATTAACTCTTTATTCTCTGAAGTCTTTGATACAGAGAATGTAAACAAAGAAACATTGTTTTGTTTGTTTTGAATCATCTCAGGAAAGGTTCAGAGACCACAATAACAAAGAAGTAACCATGGACTTTCACCCATTTTGAGAAAATTCTTGAATAAAGCTAATAGGTATGAAACAGAATTTCTAGAGAGGTGTGCCCAAGATGGCAAAGCAGACAGCAACCCAGCTAAACTCTCCCAACATTCTCCTCCAAACAACTTTAAAATGATGTATCATTTTTGAATTCTGGTAAAAATAGCCACTAAAAGGTTACTGTGAGACACTTTTTCAGGCCAAGACAATTTAGATTGTTGGAAGGAGCAGTTTATGACACTAGGGTAAGAGCTGGCCAGGAACTCCTGTAGTGGCAATGCCAGATTTTTATGATAATTTAAGAATTGTTGGACTACCTAAAAGCCATGAACAGCAATAAAAAAAGACCCAACACATATATTTCAAGAAATTGTAATGGAAAACTGACTTGATATCTTAGAATCATAGGGTAAAATAAAATTGCAAAGAATTCATCAATCACTTCCTGAAAGAGATCTAAAAAAGGAAATTTTCAAGAATATTATAATCAAATTCCAGAGCTTCCAGGTGAAGGATACAATACTGCAAGCAGTCAGAAACAATTCAAATGTCTTGGAGTCACAGTTAGGATCACATCAGATTTAGCAGCTTCTATGCTAGAGAAACAAAAGGCTTGAAATACGATATTTCACAAGACAAAGGAGCTAGAATCACAAGAAGAAGAAGCTATTTAGCAAAACTGAGTAGAATCATCCTGAAAAAGAATGGAAATTTAACGATATAGGGGATTTTCAAGCATTCCTGTTGAAAAAAAAAAAGAGCTGAATAGAAAATTTGACAAATACAAGACAAAAAACATTAATAGGTAAACATGAAAGAGAATCATATAAGACTTATTAATAAAGTTAAATTATTTGCATTCCTACATGGAAACACACATTCACATACGTACACACACACACTCATAACCTTAAGAAATTAATCATTGTTATGAAAGTTAGAAGGCTTCTACGTACAGATGTAAATGTACTATGTTGGGATAATCTAAAAAAAATGAATGGGTGGAAAAAAAGAGATCCAGTGGAAGAATATGAAAGGAAGAGGGGGAATGGAAAAAATTATCTCACATTAAAGAGGTACATAAGCAGGAGCTTTTACAATGGAGGGAAAAGTGAATGATTGTGGCAGATCTCATCCTGATATCTTTCTTGGATCTCTGTCCCAGAAGGATCACTACTCTGCCCAACCTCTTATTTGTTTTACTGCTCTATATTCACCCTGAGCTTCAATTTCATCTTATTTTTTTTTTTGAGGGGGGGAATCTGGAGGACTTCTGACCTACTCTTCCATGTTCTGAGAATCCTTTCTCTTCTTTTAAATATTTATTAAAGTTATTGTATAACATTCTTTCTTTTTTTCCTTCCCTCCCCTTATCTTGTACCCTAGAGATGGCTACTTCTAGATTATATATATATAAAATCATTCTATACATACTTCTATTAATTCTTTCTCTGGGTACAAAGAGCATCTTCATAGGTCCTTCATAGTTAATCTGTAGTATATTATTTTCTTCATTATTTTTGTGCCTCTTTTTATTCATTTAATTTGATATAGTTAATTGATTACTATAAACAGTAAAAATGATTTTGTTGCTCAAAGTTGTTCTTAAAACAATATTACTGTTACTGTACTCCGTGTTCTCTTGGTTCTGTTCTTTTCTCTATTCAATTGTTCAAGTCAATCCATGTTTTTCTAATATGATTGAACTCATCATTTTTTGTAACTCAGCAATATTCCATCACAATTGTATACCACAACTTGTTCAGCCATTTCTCAATTGACTGGAATCCCCACAATTTTCAGTTTTTTTGCCACAAGAAAGAGAGCTACTATAAATATTTTTAAAAATGTAGGTTCTTTTCCTTTTCCCCTAATCATCTTTGGAAACAAGTTTAATAGTGATTTTTCTGGGTTGAGGGTTCAAAGGGTATAGGCAGTTTAATAACTCTTTGAGCATAACTCCAGATTGTTCTCCAAAATGATCGGATCATTTCACAGTTCCACTAATAGTGGATCAGTGTCCCAGTTTTTCCGCATCTCCTCCAACATTAATTCTTTGCCCTTTGACCATTTTAGCCAACCTGATGGTTATAAAATGATATTTCAAGATTCTTTTAATTTCCATTTCTCTACTCCATAATGATTTAGAGCATTTTTTTTCCATGTGACTATAATTGTTTTGATTTCTTCATTGGAAAACTGCCTGTTCATATCCTTTGAACATCTATCGACTGGGAAATGACTCATATTCTTATAGATTTGACAAAATTCTTTATATGTTGAGATATACCTTTATCTGAGAAACTGTCTATAAACCTTTCCTTTCAATTTTTTACTTTTTTCTTCTGATCTTGGCTACAAGTATTTTATTTATACAAAATCTTTTAAATTTAATATAATTAAAATTATCTATTTTATATCATACACTGCTCTCTAGCTCTTGTTTATTCATAAATTTTTCATTTGTCCATAAATTTGATAGGCTATATGTCCCATGTTGTTCAGATTATCTTGTAATATCTCTTAGGAAAAATTGAATGAGTTACAGGAGGAAATAATAAAACTATACTAAAGGGAGTCCTCAATATTCCCCTGTCAGAGGGAGATACATCTAACCATAAAATAAGTAAGAAGTTAAGGAGATGAATAGAATCTTAGAAAAAATAGAAATGTTAGGTCTCTGAAGAAAATTTAAATGGAATAGAAAGTAATATATGTTTTTCTCAGCTATACATGACACCTACACAAAAACTGATCATGTATTAGGGCATAAAAGCCTCACAAATACATGTAGAAAATTAAAAGTATTAAATGCACCATTTAAAGACCATGATGCAAAAAAGTTGCATTTCATAAAGGGCCTTGGAAGTACAGATTGAGAATTTATTATAAACTAAATAATCTAATTCTCAAGAATAAATGGGTCAGGAACCATGATGGTGGAGTGAAGGCAGGAACTTGCCCAACCTCTCCCTCAAACTGCTCCAAATTCCTTTAAATAAGGACTCTAAACAAATTTTAGAACATTAGAAAACTTCAGAAGGCTGAGTAGAACATTTTCCAGCCAAATGTAACTTAGAAGCTCAGCAGAAAAGATCTGTGACATCAGGGTGGGAATTCTAGGGCAGGGCACACCAGTGCAGCCCCAGATCCAGATCCAGCCCCTGCCTGGATCGACCTTTGAATCAGCAACAGTACTGGTGGCTTTTAGATCTTTCAGCCCAGAAACACCAAAAAGGACCTGGAAATTCAGCAGAAAAGGTCTGTGGAACTAGAGTGGGAGCTCAGCACACAGTCCTAGAGAAGATCTGACCCCAGATGCCTGCTCCAGTCTGAACCCCAGCCTCAGCAATCTGAATCAGTAATAGTGCTGAAGACTTCTGGACCTCTCAGTCCAGAGATACCAGAGAGATCTCATAAGGTCAGTGGAGAAGGTCTGTGGCAATGGGGTGAAGTCTGGTGTGTATTCCCAGTGCAGCTATGGTCAGCACATTAGATCTTACACCTACAGTGGGGCAGGGACATTCCTAACATCTCCCAGGGAAGAAAAGAGGGCTTGTGGTCAGATTCCTAGAAGGATCTCTGAAAACATTTGGACAAAACCCCTGAAGCTCAGGACAGTGCACCTTCCACCCTGGAAACAGAGCCCTACTTTAACAAAGAGTTAAAAGCAGAGTAGGAAAATGAGCAGAAAACAAAAAAGTTTCTGTGCATTGAAAGTTATTATGGTGACAAGGAGGATCAAAACACACAATTAGAATGCAAGAAGGATCAAAACACACACTCAAATGGTAACCTACATCCAAAGCCTCCAAGAAAAATAAGAATTGGGTTTAGGCAATGGAAGAACTCAAAAGAGACTTTGAAAATCAGAGAGAGAGAGAGAGAGAGAGAGAGAGAGAGAGAGAGAGAGAGAGGAAAAATTAGGGAAAAAATTGAGAGAGGTACAAAATTGGCCATTTGGGAAAGGAGATACAAAAGCTCACTGAGGAAAATAATTTCTTAAAAAATAGAATTAAGCAAATAGAAGCTAATGACTTTATGAGAAATCAAGATGTAGTAAATCAAAACAAAAAAAAAAAGAAAAGAGTAAAAAATTGAAATATCTCATTGGGAAAACAACTGACCTGGAAAATAGATCTAAGAGAAATAATTTAATTTTTTTTTGCCTATTTAAAAGTCATGGACATTATCTTTTTTTAAATTTTTATTAAAGCTTTTTATTTGTATAACATATGTATGGGTAGTTCCTCAGCATTGATCTTTACAAAGCTTTCCGTTACAAATTTTAACCCCAGTCCCCTCCCCTCCCCTAGATGGCAGGAAGTCCACTACATGTTAATAATGTTAAAATACTTCACAAGTTGTGCAAGAAAAATCCTATCTACAAGGAAAAAAAAAAGAAAATCAGAGAAAGGAAACACAATGCAAGCAAACATTGATAGAGAGCATGAAAATGTTATGTTGTGGATGGACATTATCTTTCAAGAAATTATCAGGGAAAACTGCCCTGGTATTCTAGAACTAGAGGGTAAAATAGACATTGAAAAAATCCACCAATCACCTCCTGAAAGAGATCCTAAAATAAAGACTCCAGGAATATTACAGACAAATTCCGGAACTCCCAGATTGCAAGAATCCAGAAAGAAACAATTCAAGTATAGTGGGGTTACAGTCAGGATAACATAAGATCTAGCAGCTTCTACATTAAAGGACCAAAGGACTTGGAATATGATATTCTGGAGAGCATTAGAAATAGGATTGCAACCAAGAATCACCTACTCAGCAAAACTGAGTGTAATCCTTCAAAGGAAAAGGTGGCTATTCAATAAACAGAGGATTTTCATGCGTTCATGCTGAAAAGACCAGAGCTGAATCAAAAATTTGATTTTCAAATACAGAACTCTAGAGAAGACTAAGGAAGTAATCAGGAAGATGACATTATAAGGGACTTAATAAGATTTATCTGTATAAACAGGGGAGGATGATACTTGTAACTCATTAGAACATTCTCATTATTTTGGCAGTTAGAATGAGTATATATAGACAGAGCATGGGTGTGAGTTGAATATGAAGGAATAATATCTTTTTTAAAAAAAATTAAGGAATGAGAAAGGAATGTATTGGGAGAAAGGGAAAGAGAGAAGTGGAATGGTGCAAATTATCTACCATAAAAAAAGAGTCAAGGAAAAACTTTTACAGTGGAGAGGAAGAGGGAAAGAAGAAGGTGAGTGAACCTTACTCTCATCAGAATTGGCTCAAAGAGGAAATAACATACATACTCAATAGAGATATAGAAATCTATATTTACCCACAGGAAAATAGGTGGAGAATGGGATATTGGAAGTTAGGGGAGGGTGATAAAAGAGAAGGCATATTGGGGGAGGGAGTGGTCAGTAGCAAAACACTTTTGAGAAGGGACAAGGTGAATGGAGAGAATAAATGGGGAGGAATAAAATTAGCAATTGTAATTGGAAAAAAATTGAAGCAAGTTTCTTGATAAAATATTATTGTTCTCTGGGAAATGATGCACATGATGCTCTCAGGAAAAAAAAAACCCTGTAAAATCTGCCATGAAATATACTATATACAAAATATACAAAATATTCTGGAATGACCAGCTGTAAATGACTGTTATTCTCAGTAGCACAATCATTCACACCTACTCTGAAGGACTTACGATGAAAAATCCTCTCCATACTGAGAGAAGGAACTGATTGAGTCTGAATATGAATTGAAGAATTCTCTGTTTCTCTTTATTTTTAATTAAATTTTTCTTGAGGGTTTTTATTTAGGGTGGGAGATCTATGTTTTCTTTCACAACTTGACTTTTATGGAAATGTTTTACATGTGGTTTTTACAATGCAGTTTTTTAAATTGTGGGTGAGAATAAGGGAGAGAAGCTAGAACTCAAAAATCTTAAAAACAAATGTAAAGAAAATTGTTTTGAATGTAACTAGGGAAAAATTAAAGTATAAAAAAATAAAATGTGGTTAAACAAGGTTTTGCAAGGGTGAATGTTGAAAACTATCCTTGCATGTATATTGAAAAATAAAAATCTAGCATAAAAAAGAATTAATGGGTCAAAAACCAAATCATGGAAATTATAAATTCATTAAAATTAATGACAACAATGAAAGAATAAACCACAATTTGTGGAATGTGACCAAACAGTACTTGGGGAAAATTTATATCTCTAAATACTTACATCAGTAAAAATGAGAGAGCAAAAAATGAATTGGGCAGGAAACAAAAAAAAACCTAGAAAAATAATAAATGAAAAATTCTCAATTAAACACCAAATATAAATCATTTAAAAAGAGAATCAAAATTGAGAGTTTTTAAAAAAAAACAAACTAAAAAGTTTAATTAATAAATCTAGGAAATGATTTTTACTAAAAAACCCTATTAAAATAAAAAAAGAAAAAGAAAACCAAATTACTAGTATCAAAAATGAAAATGTTGTGTAAAGACATCTGGAAGCCAAGATGGTGGAGTAAGCAGTAAATTGCAGTTATTCTTTCATATTCACTTTCAAACAACCATAAAATAGCCCCTTCCAAAGTCCTGGAACATCAGAACCAGTAAAAAGATCTTTTAGCCTCAGAAACTGGAAGATTGGCAAGAAATATCCATGTTACTTGGATAAAAAGGGAAAGTAATACTGGACAGAAAACATTCTAGTAAGTCAGCATCAAGTACTATTTCAGTAAACCAGTGGGAGATCCTGAGCTCTATTGTGATGAGTCAGGGAAATGCCACCACAAGGACACTCCATATTCCTCAGCATAGTCAGGGGAATGGGCAGACTCTTATTTCTGAAAACCACTATGTGCTTCAGCATAGCCCTGAGCAAACAGGCAACCTCCAAGAACCAGATGAACACAAGCTTCTGTGTAGCCCTGGAGAAATACAAGAACACTCCACCAGGCTCAGCACACGCCAGACACCAACACCAAGACCCTAGTTCAACACTAGGTAAGATGCCAAACTATTACAACCTTAGCAGCATCAGCCATCCCCTACAACACCTCCTCAAATCAGCATCTGACATGACAGTTCCCTATGGGTCTCAGGACAATGTCAGTGTACCATCAAGTAAACATCCAGCCCTTGTGGTCCCTGCAAAAGAAGCCTGAGACTGTCCCTGCCGAACAAGGAGCAGAGCTCAAATTTAAAGAAAAGAAAAAGGCAAAAAGAGATGAGCAAATAATAATAATGACAACAATAACTACAACAAAAAGAATCTGACCATAGAACATTATTATGATGACAGGGAAGATCAAGATACTAACTCAAAAGAGGACAACAGTGTCAAAACACTTATGGGCAAAAATCCAAAGAAAAACAGGAGGTTGTATCAAGTTCAGAAAGAATTCATGGAAGAACACAAAAAAAGCTTAAAAGTCATATAAGAGAGGTATAAGGGAATAAGGTAAAGGGGAAAATAAATGAGAGTGATGCAAGAGAATTAAGGAAGAAGATTCAATATCTTGGAAAAAAGAAAACAACTGCTTAAAAAAGTAGAATTGGCCAAATGGAAAAGGAGATAGAAAAATCCACTGAAGAAAACAACTTTTTAAAGGGTGTAATTGGCCAAATGGAAAGGAAAGTACAAAAGCTAACTGAGGAAAGTATCTAAAAAGTTGGAATTGAGCAAATGAAGTTAATGGTTTTATGAGAACAAGAATCAATCAAATAAATTCAAAAGAATGAAAAAATAAAAGAAAATATAAAATGTCTCATTGGAAAAGCACCTGACCTAGAAAATAGATCCAGGAGAGATAATGTTAGAACCTTTATATTATTTGAACACCATAATAAAAAGGAAGACCTGGGCAGCATCTTATCTTACGATTATACTCAAGGAAAACTATCCTGATATCCTAGAGGGCAAAATAGATATTGAAAGAATCCACGAATCATCTTTGGAAAGAGATCCCCAAATAAAAAGTCCAAGAAACATTATAGCCAAATTGAAGAATGATCAGGTCAAGGAAGATACCTATAATTCTTAAAAGTTGTACCACTAATAATAAAGCTAGAAGTAATATAGACAAAGAGTATGGGTATAGGTGAATTGAAGGGAATGGCATAAAATATTTAAGGAATGAGAAAGAGGAGTACACTGGGTGGAGAAGAAAGGGAGAGATAGAATGAGGCAATCAATTATGCATCAGGTGAAATAAAAAAAGGAGGGGTAGCAATCCTGATCTCAAAGCAAAAGCAAAAATAGACCCAATTAAAAGAGATAAGAAAGGAAACTGCATCTTTCTAAAAGGTACCATAAGCAATGAAGTAATATACTAGATATATATGCAAGTGGAATGGCAAAGCAGATTCTTAAAGGAAAAGTTAAATAAATTAGAGGTTCATGACCAAATAGGAGGTACAATATTATGACATATAAAATAGATAATTTTGTTTATACTTAATTAAAAAAACCTTTTGCATAATATACAAAACCAATCAAGATTAGAAGTAGAAAACTAAGAGGCAATCTTACAGCAAATGTCTCTGATAAAGTGTCATTTCTCAAATATATATGGAACTGAATTTATAAAAATAAAGTCATTCCCCATTTGATAAATGGTCAAAAGATGTAAATAAGCAGTTTTCAGATGAAAAAATCAAAGCTAGTTATAGGTACACGAAGATGTGCTTTAAGTCACCTTTGATTAGAGAAATACAGATTAATACAACTCTGAGGTAACACCTCACACCAATCAGATTGGTTAATATGACAAAAAAGAAAAATAATAAATGTTGGATAGAATGTAGGAAAATGGGATCCTAATGCACTATTGGTGAAGTTGTAAACTTATTCTGGAGAGTAATCTGGAACTGTGCCCAAAAGGCAACCAAACTGTGCATAACTCTTAATCCAGCAATACCACCACTAGGTCTGTATCTCAAAGTGATCATAAAAAATGGAAAAAGACTTTTATATACAAAAAACACTTTTCACATAAAAAAAAATCTAAACGACTTGGAATGTTAATTGATCATTGCTAGACCAAGTAATAGAGAAATTGACAATTTAACCTAAATTAATTTACTAATTCAGTGTGATACCAATGAACCTTCCAAATAATTACTTTTTAGAGCTAGAAAAAAATAGTAACAAAATTTTTTGTGAAAAACAAAAGATCAAGATCATCAAAGAATTTATGACAAAGAAAATGTGAAGGAAGGTGACTTAGCAGTCAGTATTAGTTTTCAAACTATTTTTTACAAAGGAGGAATCATTAAAACTAGCTTAGAATGACATAGAGTGGTGAATCAGTGAAATAGATTTGGTGTCTATACAATACCCAGTAGTAGTCACTCAGAGTAATATAGTTCTTGTTAGACCCAAAGATCCAAGCTTTTGTGGTAAGAACTCTGTATGTGACAAAAATTACTTGAAAAACTATAGTGAGTTTGACAGAAACTAGGCATAGATCATATATCTTACAAGGTATATCAAGATAAGGTCAAAATGTATACATGATTTATTCATAAAGGATGATATAAGGAAATTAGAGTAGTGTGAAAAATATTAGCTGTCAGATCTTTGGATAAAGGAAGAGTTTATGACTAGCCAAATGATAGAAACGATCACAAGAAGTAAAACTAATAATTTTGATTACATCTAATTAAAAAGCTTTTACATAAAATTAATGCAGCCAAATTTAGAAGGAAAGCAAGAATTTTTTAATAGCAAATTTCTCTGATAAAGGCCTCATTTTTGAAATATCTAGTAAACTGAATAAAATTTATAAAAATAAGAGCCATTCTCTAGTTGTTAAATATTCAAAGCATATGAATAGGCCATTTTCAGAATAAGAATTCAAAACCATCAATAGTTATGTAAAATTTTTCTAAATCACTAATAATTTGAGAAATACAATTTAAAATGATTCTGAGGTATCACTTCAGATTTAGCAGATTAACTAACATAGAAAAAGGAAACAATGAATGTTGGAGGGAATATGGAAAAATTGGGACTTTAATGTAGTGTTGATGGCAGTATGCAGTGGTCCAACTATTCTGGATAATAATTTGGAATTTTCAAAGGGCTATTAAACTAGATATCCCTTTCCACTCAGCAATACCACCTCTAGGTCTGTGTCCCCAAAAGGTCAAAGAAAAAGGAAAAGAGCCTTATGGGTACAATTTTTTTAATAGCTGCTCTTTTTTTTTTTTTTTGTTTTTTTTGTAGCGGCAAAGAATTGGAAATTGTGGGTATGCCTATCAATTGGGGATTGGCTAAAGAAGTTGTGGTATATGATTGTGATGATATACTATTGTATTATAACAAATGATGAAGGGGGTGCTTTCAGAAAGGTATGGTAAAGCTTCTGTGAACTGAAGCAAAAAGAAATGAGGAGAACCTTAAGAACACTGCACCCAGTAATAGTAATCTTGTAATGAAGATCACCTGTGAAAGTTTTAGCTCTTCTGATCGAGACAATGATCCAACAGAATTCTGAAGGACTTATGATGAAAAATTCTTTTTAGTGGATATGTGGCTAACATGGAATCAGAAAAAAGGGAAAAAACCATGAAAAAAAGGAAAAAAAGATGAAAATACTATGCTTTGATTTATTGTTAGTCTCCATATTCATTCTCTGAATGTAGATAGCATTTTCTATCCCAATACTATTGGAATAATCTTGAATCACAGCATTGCTGAGAAGAGCCAAGTCCATCACATTGATTATTACATAATCTTGTTATTACTGTCTACAGTATTCTCCTGATTCTCCTTGCTTCACTCAGCATCAGTTCATGTAAGTCTTTCTAGGCTTTTCTGAAATCACCCTATAAATTTCTTACAGAACAATGATATTCCATTACATTTATATACCATAACTTATTCAGCCATTCCCCAACTGATGGGTATCTGTTTAATTTTTAGTTCTTTGCCACTACAAAAATATTGCTACAAGCATTTTTGCATATGTGGGTCCTTTTCCCTTTTTTATGTTCTCTTTTGCATGTAGACCCAGTAGTGCCACAGCTAGATCAAAGGGTATACACAGTTTTATAGTCCTTTGGGATCTCAATGGGTGGGTTGGGAGTTGGATAGAGGAAGAGAATTTGGAACTCAAATTACAAAGAAAAAGAATATTAAAACACTTTTTTTTTAAAAAAAAGAAACAATCTTATATACTGAATAGTTTGTTCATAGTGATTTAATAAGTGATTATAAGTTATAAAGAAACTCAAAATAATTTGTTGAAGTGATAAATAAGATTCATGTTCAAAAGAAAGTTTCTATAAAAATATAGAAATTGTAATAAATAAAATCCTTAAGGAAAAAGGTGCATTACATATAAAGAAAAACAATTTTTGCATGTCACAGTGCCTGAAAATTGTTACCTTATCAGTGGGTCATCACATGAATAATATGCTTTGGAATTAAAGGTGAAAGCTCTTGGTTCTGAGGTCTTATCATTATCACCCATAACTTACTAATGCATTACTTGATGAATATGGTTAGGAAAGTCTGACAATATTATTGTTTTTAAATGTGGTCTAGGCTAGAGTGTTAAATTAATATTTTAGGACCCAAATGCTCATTTTAATAGGGGCTTTGATAAGTAAACAAATCTCCAACAGAGAAAGTTTCTTTTTTTCCTTCCTCCACTTCCACATTAAAAATATTTTTCTCTTTCCTTTAATTTCTTAGGTAGACTTAGTAAAATTGAAAGTAAAAAAACTATTGAATTAATAAATAAAAAT
>JAJPUD010002925.1:148687-162995 GCA_023553655.1 Myrmecobius fasciatus
AATAAATAAAAATAAAAGGAGAGATTAGTAAAATTGAAAGTAAAAAACTATTGAATTAATAAATTTCTTAGGTAGAGCTGGGCAAATAAAATATATTTTCAATGAGGTATACCCTTTCTTTATACTTCCTCTCATCCTCTCCCTTGCACAGTGGATTTGTAGGAATATATAGACAAGTCTTAAGGAATGTACAAACTTAAATAGATTTTAATCTTCATCACTGGAAATAGAATCCATTTTGATGAGATCAAATCCCTTGAAATATTAGACCAGCAGAGAAGTAAAATACTTGATTACTTTTCCTCCAAAGACTTAAAATATGTTTATTTTATTTATCTATAAGAAAGAGAGAGGAGGGAAGGGTGTATACCTACACAAACATACAAGCACACACACAGACACATAGACAGACACATAGATACACACTCCATCAAAAGCAGTAAACTACTTGAGAGCAGGAACTGTTTAATTCTAGTTTTGTTTCCCCAGCTTTTACATAGTGTCCTGCATATAGTAGGTTCTGAATAACTGATTGCTGAATTTAATTGAACTAATTCTAATCTTTGACTATTTTAAGCAAATATGATTAAGTAAAAATTACATTAAAATGTTTTAGAGATGATTATCTGATTTATTAAAAATTACACAAGGATTTATTATATATAGCTCCTTTGGTGAACTTTGTATGAAGTAGTGTGCTGTGGAAAGGCATTTGAGGTGTATGATTTTAGTTCAAAAAACTCATTTTGCTACTTTTTACCTGGTGCAAGTAATTTTCCCTCTCTGAGCCTCTGATTAAAAGGTAGAGTCATGAGGTCTGCTCATAGTGATGCTACAATGGGAAAAGATGGGCAATACAGTTATCCCTTTCACATTGCAAGTTTCTCCATTGCAGTTTCACTATATTGTGGGTCAACATAAGAAATTAAACGGGAATTTTTGGAAGTTTTTTGGAAGCTACAGATGACACATGAAGGCCACAGATGACACAGAGCCTATGACCAAATATTTAACCCACATTTTACAATAAACACCCCATAAAATAAAAAGAAAAAAAATCATATTTCTTTTCTGGTATAAAAAGAACAGCAAAAAAAGTTACATACAATTTCTAAATTATGGGGCACCATATACTTAATCCCCTTGATGTTGGAAAGGATGCAACATGTTAAATATATTCAGTTTGCCTTGATAACTTTTTGGAATCTTAGTGCTTCTTGAAGAGAGAATTGTAGAACAATAAGCTGCTATCAGGATCACAGTCTTCCTTGGCTAGTGAAGGATGGATCTATCTAAACTAGGAGATTAAAAAAATCTCAACCTGTATTTCATTGGTATGAAAAATTCCTAAATGTGGAATCTTTCTCTACCTATTTAGAATGTGAATTTTAGGGGAAATGTCTGTGACACTGTGAAATTAAGATACTTGTATGTAATCACATAAGTGATAGTGCCTGAGGCAGTCCTTCCTGTTTCTGAGGCCATTCTTTTGTCTATTAAAACTTGCTGCTTCTATATTTTCAAGTTTTCAATGCTTTTTCAAACTCTCATCTCATTTTATTCTCACAATACTCTGGAGAGACAGTTGTTTATCAATATTATCACATTTTACATTTTTCAGGTCATCGAGCATGAGGCTCAGAGAAGTGAAGCATCAGAGGTGGAATCTAGACCTAGGTTTTTTTTTTTTTAAATTTCAGATCTGGTACTGTTTCTTCTATTCATATTTTATTAGCATAAGAGATGACAGTTTAATGCAGTGTTATTAAACTTTTCCCACAATGGTATAAACTTTAATAGAGCAGCTCAGTGGTACAATGGATAGAGAACTGGACCTGGAGACAGGAAAACTTGAATTCAAATCCAGCTTCAGCTGTGTGACCATGGACCACTTAACCTATTTTGTCTCAGTTTCCTTACCTATAAAGCTGGAGAAAAAATGGCAAACTACCCCAGTATCTTTGTTAAGAAAATCCCAAATGGGGTTATAAATAATTGGACTGAAAGAACTCAACAACAACAACTTTCATTAAATAAAAGGTTGACAGAAGCTTTGTGGTAACATCCTCTAAAATTATTTGAAATATCTTTTAGTAAATAAAAAATTGCATTAAAATAACAATAACCACAACAAACTTGGTAGGTTCTTTTTTTTTTTTTTGAGAAATATTGGTTTTTGTTCAATTAGACCTTCTGATTCCAGGGATGACACTCTTCTATGCCATATAGCTAACCCTAAATACTGGTTTAATGAAAAGCAATTTAGCATTAAAGCTGTCAGTCTTCCCACCTTTTTCTTGTAACTAAAGATCTTTTAAATGATTGCCACTTCACCTTACTATCACACATTGTCATCTCTTAGTGAGGTCACAGTACCTTCCCTACAGGTGACTTAAAAATTTAGCAGGTTTTCAGAAATATTTCCTGATTGATTCAGCAGTGATGTTTCTCTCAAAGCATTCCCTGTAAAATTTCCTTTGTGAGATTATTTTATTCATTAGGTTGAGATTTTTTGAAGTAAAGTAATAGTAGTAGTCAGGATTTATAAGACTACCCATAGCTATTCTTTTTGGAATGCAATTGGTCTTGTTGCCCCTTTACTTCCAGAACATTTTCTTATTGGAGATCCATAAGAATGCAATATAATATGTTCTACATCTATTAATTAGTATCCTCTTTAGGACAAATGGAATAATAATGGACTGTAATATTTGAAAAGTCTGGATTTCAGATGATAAGTGATATAGGATTTCCCTGGGTAGGATAATTGGTCTGTTCTTTAGAAAATGGATTCCTTCATATGGGAAGGAGAAACACTGGATTGTAGACACAGCAAATGCTTTCCCCCCCATAGCGATACTCTTTGATGATTATTTGATCATTGCATCTAGAACTGCCTGGTCTGGTAGGGACTATGTATTAGTTTAGTTTTTAATCTAGGCGTTAGTACTTCAACTCTTTCCAAAGGTCAGAAATGAAGCACTGAGGTGACACCAAGTGAAGTCCTTTCAGAAAGAGCCATCTGCCACAAGGCAATCCTGAGAATTTGCCAAGGAGAGATTCTGGGTAGCATTTTTCCTCATGACCAGCCAGCTCTGCATGTGTTAGAGGAATCTCTCCTGGCACCCAGTGTGCTGGACTTTTTCCAGTTACTGCTAGAGTAGAGTACCAGAGTGATGTGTTGGAGACAAATAATGTTCTTTGAATTCATTATCCAGCTGCTTCTCTTTGATTCGTAAGTGTTTCTTTGTAGGGGAGAGCAACTGTTAGGAATTATTTTTGCAATAATTTATATAATGTCTTATTTAAGTGGAATGAATGAGACATTAAAGTCCCAGAAATTTTGGAATGAAAAGTATGTTAGTGATCAAGAGAACTTAAAAAGGTTAGAAGATCTGTCTCAGTTGTAGGCTCTGAAGGGAAGGCCAGATATTTTTATGTCTTCAACTCATTTGGTTTCTTTCTCAACTTAAGGAGTTATTTAGATTTTAGAAAATTTCTTCTATTAATTCAAGGTTGGCTTTATAAGTTAATATGTTCTAGAGTACAGAGTTCAATAATACTTAAACAAAGAGGTAAAGGAAGAAAGCTGTGTAGGTGTCTGTAACTGTGTATTATTGATAGTGATACTTTCTTATGTAGTCAATAAGAAATTATTGAGGTCAGGATGTAGAAAGAAATTAGAAAATGTGGCTCCTTTCCTTCATTGAATTTACAGTACTAGATTGGAAAGTAAGACATATATATATATATATGAGCCACATATACATATATGAACTTGTTACTGAAGGAAATAATTCTTTGGAATGTTTTTCTTTTTTGTAGAAGCTCTTTTTCCTGATAAAAGGACCATTATTTTTTCTATTTTTTATTTCAATCTATGGATTTTACATTCCCTTCAATTCTAAATATATTCCTTCTTCCTTCTTGCAAGCCCTGCTTTGTTACAATAAAAAGAAAGGAGGAGAAAAAGTAGTTCAGAAAAACTAGTCAATAAATCATCAACTATTATTATCAATAACAGTGGAATTCATTATTTCCATACTCATCAGTTCCCACCTCTATAAAGGAAGAGGTAAATTTTATCAACTTTAAAGTTGAATTTGCTAATTATTGCAATGTTTAATTTCTTTTCTTTGGTTCTTGGCATTTTGATTGTAGTTATTGTGTCTATGATTTTCCTTATTCTACGACTTCATTTGATAGCAGTTCTTCAGTCTTCTGGGTCTTTGTGTTCTTCTGATGGCATAATAATATTCTGTTGCCTTCACATACCACTATTTGTTTAGTTAGTGCTCAGTTGATTCACTTGAAATTTATTTCATATTCTTTTTCACTGCAAAAAAATGCATTACTCTAAATAATTTGGTGTGCATTGAGATAGATGTGTGTTTTTTTCCAAAGTGCAGTTCTCAGGTCAACTTTCTAGCTATGTGTGTCTTATCGTTCTACAACCCCTTTCCTCTATGTTTTTTTTTTTTTTTTTTATTTTGCTAAATGTGAGATGCCAATCAAAACAGTCCGAAGTTTCATTTCTTTTATTCTTATAGATTTACAGTAATCTTTCATGGTTGTTAATAGTTTGAAATTCTTCTTTTTTGTGACTTTCTTTTTAAATTTTTTATATTATTTTATTTTTCCATGCAAAAAGAGTTTTCAACATTTACCTTTGCAAAACCTTGTGTTCCAAATTTTTCTCCCTCTTTTTCTCCTACTCCCTCCCCAAAACAGCAAGCAATCCTATATAGGTTAAGTATGTGAAATTCTTCTAAACATATTTCCATAATCATCATGCTGGCAAGAAAAATCAGATGAAAATGGAAAAAAGCACGAGAAAGAAAAAAAGCAACAATAATAACAAAAAGATGAAAATACTATGCTCTGATTCCCTTTCAGTTTTTATACTTCTCTCTCTCGATGCAGATGGCACTCTCTATCACACATCTATTAGAATTGTCTTGAATTGCCTCATTGTTGAAAAGAGCCAAATCCATCACAGTTGATCATCACATAATCTTGTTGCTACTGTATACGATGTTCTCGGTTCCTTTCACTTCATTTAGCATCTGTTAATGTGAAATCAGTCTGCTCACCATTTCTTATAGAATAATAATATTCCATTACATTTATACACCATAACTTATTCAACCATTTCCCAACTGTTGAGCATCCACTCAATGAAATTCTTCTTTTTATATATAGTTATGAAGTAATGATTCTTGGTTTTGCATGGGTGTAGGAATTCCTAAATGTCTTAACTTTCAGAAGTTTATCAGACATATTTGATGCAAAGGTTTGTTTCCCAATTGGCAGTTTCTCTATTTAAGCTAGCTATGTTAAATTTACTCTTGCAAAGGTTTTTTTATTTTGATGTGATCAATTTAATTTTGTTTTTTGTGATCTCTAGTATTCCTTAATTGCTTAAGAACTTTCTCCCTTACCATTGCTGTCTAACATGCTAGATTTCTTTCTCTTCAAATTAAAAAAAAGTATTCTTAAATTCTTTTTGTCTATTCTAGTTTCACCCATTTCAAGTTTATTGTAGCATGTGATGTAAGATGAATAAGTGAATGAATGAATAATCATTTATTAAATGCCTATAAGTGCAAGGGGCACAAATACAAACTAAAAACATTCTTTCCCTGAAGGACTTTAAATTTTAATGGAGATGAAATATGAAAGCACATATGAGGAGTAGTGGGAAGGAAAGTAATTTTTTTCTGGGGAGTCAGCAGAATAGTAGGGGGAACTATCAGGCAATTATTTCTCACATCCCTTTACAAAAAGATGATATTCTTTATTTGACTATTGTTTGCAGAAAAAAGAAATAAAGTGAAGGAGGAAGAAGGGAAAATACATGTGAGTAGCTGCATAGCTGTAATGCAGAAACCAGATGTCTTAACTGAATGGATATGAAGTATGGTCTAAAGCAAGCCAGAAAGAGGTTTGGTGTCTGGAGGAGTGCTGTAGAAACTACTGTTGATAGATGTGTTGGACCTACGATTTAAAGTTTTTCAGAGTGAGCCATTTTTATGTCAGAAATGGGAAAAAACTTACAAGTCAGGGCTTGATTTGTTGTTTTGCTTATTGCTGAGAATTAAGTAATAGAGGAAATGTTAATAATGTAAATTAAACAAGTGTTTTGAGAGCTAGTTGCTCACATTAACCAGCATACTACTGGTCCTATTTTAGATGGGAAGAGGAAGGCAGTTCAGATGGTTGGGTAAAAACCATCTCAAATTCCTCTAACTTTCTTGTCAAAGAAGATCTTGTCAGGAGCAAAGATCCATCTTCTTTATACTAATATTCTACTAGGGATGTTTGGCTGCCAAGGGACACTATAGTTTCTGAAGAACTAAATGAGTCTTCTAATTCAGAGATAATAATAAGTGAGAGAACTTTAGGAAAAAAAAACCTGTGGTCAAAAATGTCATCAGAGAAATGTACAGTTAAAAAAGAAGACAAGGTGGTCATGTTTCATATGTAGATTTGGGAAAGCCAGCATATTTCTCTTGTCCTTAGCTGTGATCCTCAAAAGGAGGGCAAAGGAAGGAAGATTCTAGCTCATCTAGTGGCCTAGACTGTCTATGGTGGAATGACAGGAGTCCTATGCGATGTGTTGTATGTGTTCTGCATTACTGGAGGCAGCCACCAAATCCACATGATCACAATTACATTTGAGCAAATGAACATTTCTCTTCAAAATCTGTAATTGTCAAAATGTTGTTATCTTTACTCTCCAGATTTAAACAGATGGGATTCAGAGAGAGTGTAATTTGTATCATAACAATTCTGAGTGCTTGTCTCCATCATAAATTTGCTAATGTAAACTATAGCTTTTTCACTGTGGGGGACAGGACTCCTAAATTCATGATCTTCAAAGTTTTATCCCATAAGGTTCTTAGTATTCTAGTCCATGGGAGCATTAGAAATTGCTTTCTCTCTTTTGCATAATTGCATTTTGAAGACCTTAACAAGTAAATATCCTATGACAGAGCAGAAAAACTTTTTTATTCCTTAGGTATCTATCTAGTTTGAATTCTCTGACATTTAGTAAGCTGTGTTCTTTGGTGGAAAGGCATTACTTTTGAGTTATATAGACAAAGTCTATCTACCAGTTGGTATATAGTAAGGTTTATTTACCTCCCCCCCCCAGTAGAATGTAAATTCCTTGAGTGAATTTCATTTTGTTTTTGTATATCACTAATCAAAGTATCTTGAATGTAGTGAACATTGAAAAAACACTTTTTGAATGAAATTGAAATGCCCCTGCCAATAATTGCATTCAATTTGCTAATGTAGAATGCAGTTTCTTCACATTGGGGAATAGCATTTTCAAATTTATGGCATTCATAACATTTTACTACTTAAATAAAAATTCTCTGCAGAATAAATACTCTGATATTGAGTAAGTTCTTTCTTCTTGTGGAAGGAAGGCTTCACATTTATTATATTTTAAAAATTTACTATTTTTTCACAATTACATGTAAAAACAATTTTAACATCCTTTTCTCAAGTTTTGAATTCCAAAGTCTCTCACTTTCTCTCCTATTTCTTCCCCCATTAAGAAGACAAGCAATTTGATATAGGTTATACATGTAAAACACATGAAAGAAAATGCAGACAAAAAAAATCCAATATAAATAAAATAAAAGTCAGGAGAAAGTATATTCAGTCTCCACCAGTTCTTTCTCTGGAGATGGATAGCACTTTTCATCAAAATCCTTCAGAATTGTCTTGGATTATTATATTGCTGAAAATATCTAAGTCATTCACAGTTGATCATACAATATTGCTGTACCGTGTACAATGTTTTCCTGCTTCTGCTCATTTCAGTTGGCACCAGTTCATGTAAGTCTTTCTAGGTTTTTTTTTGAAAGCATTCTTCTCATAATTTGTTTTTTTCTGAGGCAATTGGGGTTAAGTGACTTGCCCAGGGTCACACAGTTGGGACATGTTAAGTGTCTGAGGCCAGATTTGAACTCAGGTCTCATAATTTCTTATATCACAGTAATATTACATCAAAATCATATATAAAAACTTGTTCATCCATTCCCCAGTTGATGGATCTTCCTTCAATTTCCAATTCTTTACCACCACTAGAAGAGCTGATAGAAATATTTTTGTACACATATGTCTGTTTCCTTTTAGTTTTTTTTTTTTATCTCTTTGGGATATAGATCTAGTAGTGGTATTACTTGGTCAAAGGTTATATATGGTTTTATGATCCTTTTGAAATAATTCCAAATTGGTCTCCAGAATAATTAAATCAGTGTACCTCATCACTAGCAGTCCATTAGTGTTTTAATTTTCCCATATCTCTTCCAACATTTGTCATTTTCCTTTTTCTGTCATATTAGCTAATCTGATAGGTATTTGGTAATAGCCTAGAGTTGTTTTAACTTGCATTTCTCTAATAAGTAATGATTTAGGGCATTTTTTATATCACTATAGGCAGTTTTGATTAATTTGTTAAAAATTGCCAGTTTATTTCCTTTGACCATTTATCAATTGAGGAATGACTCTAATTTCTATAAATTTGACATGGTTTTCTATATGTTTGAGAAATGAGATTTTTAGCAGATAAACTTGCTGTAATTTTTTTTCATAGTAATGATTACCAACTGTGCATTTCCCTCTATTCTGTTTCCCCCATTTATCCTATTCTCTCTCCTTTCATTCTGTCCATTTTGAAAAGTGTTTTTTTTTGTTTCTGATTTTTCCTTCCCCAATCTGTCCTCCCTTCTATCAGCCTCCTTCTCCTTCATTTTTCCTCCTTTCCTTCCTAGTTTCCTATATAGAAAAATAGATTTCTATACTCAATTGAGTGTATATGTTATTCCCTTTTTGAGCCAATTCTGATGAAAATAAGGTTCATGCATTCCCCTTCCCTCTTCTTCTTCTTTTTTTTTTTTTTTGCTGAGGCAATTGGGGTTAAGTGACTTGCCCAGGGTCACACAGCTGTTACGAGTCTGAGTCCAGATTTGAACTCAGGTCCTCCTGACTTCAGGGCTGGTGCTCTATCCACTGTGCCACCTAGCTGCCCCCCCTTCCCTCTTCTTTCATCTTTCTCTCTATTAAAATATCATTTAGGCCTCTTTTATGTCACATATTTTACCTTATTCTATTTCTCTCTTTCCTTTTCTTCCAATGCATTCTTCTTTCTCATCCCTTAATTTAATTTTTTTTAGATAGTCATTCTATCTTATTCACCTCACACCTATGCTTTTGGTCTATGTACAAAATACTCCTAATTGCCCTATCTCTGAACTTCTCAAGGCTTGTATCTGGTAATGAACCAAAGTCAAGTGATTTTTCATGAAAAATTATGATTTTTCCTAGCAATTCAGGGCTCCACCAACAATATAACTGTCATTGAAACACTCCCCCCACCTTTCTAAGAACCCACTTTAAAAAGATCCAGTCTTTCCAATATGCTTTATGGAAGGCTTGTTCAACAATTAATATAATTTTATGTTATCTTAAACATTTACTTTTCTCAATCCTTCCATATTACTGTACTTACTGAGATATCTCTTCCAGTTTCTCTGGCCACCCTTTCTGGCCCTGGATGCACTTTGACTCACCTTTCTCTCTTTGCCCCTCAAAATTACTAGTGATGGTGTAGTTGAAATATTGCTTGCTCTCCAACTTCCAGGCTTTCATTTGCTGTCATTCAGTAACTTTTCCTCCTTTGAGATTCATTTAATCCATCATTTATCTTCAAATTAAGATTCTGGCAGCTATTTATTTACCACTCCCCAGGATATTCTTGTATTCAGTGAGTTCAGTGCCTGGTGCATTGTCTTTCTCTTCTCCCCAACTCTTGCTTTCATATACAAAATGATGATCCTTCAACAATCTTAATTTCCCACTTGCTAAAATTTTCTCTTTTCCTCTAACCTACTCTTCCACCCCACCTCAGCAGAATTGATTTTACTTTGTTATCACTCAGAAGAGTTCTACTCCTCTATTCATGAGCTCTGATATTCCCTTATCTGATCATAGTCTATTATCAAGCTTTCTTCCCCCTTGCCTTGAAAATCCTAACCTAATCCTTGGTCCTCACCAAGACCTCCAATCCCCGTACCCTGTGTTTCCTTCCCATACTAGCGTCTTTGTACTGGCTACAGTTTTTTTTTTTTTTTATCTTCCTCATCCTGACCATGTGATAATAAACCTGTTCAATTTTTCATTGTACTCTTGAGTCTCTTGCTCCCTTATGGTATGGAAGATCTTGTCCTGCAAGTCTCAATCTTACATTACTCTTGCCATCCTTTGCCATTGACCCTATTAACATGCTGCTAAATGAAGAAATCATGCTGTGTGAGTAGACTACAATAATATCAATGGGTGTCTCACTATATGAGGCAATCCTTATGCTTGCTAAATAATTCATGATCCTCCCACACACTAGAGCAGTTTTTCATTCTTTTTTATTCCCCCTTAAGCCTCTCTTTACTTTCAAGAACTTTCAAGTTCTAGAGCTCACTAAAGATCAATATCTGGAACTGCAGCTCTTATTTCAACAAAGTTGAGACTCTTTCCAACTGATTCTGGAGACAAATATTTTACTCTGCAATTGCCAATAATAGATTTTTTTTTTCTTCAAAGGGGCAGCTAAGTGGTGCAATGGATGGAGGGCTAGGCCTGGAGTCAGGGGGCCTTATCTTCTTGAGTTCAAATCTAAACATTTACTTCCTGTGTGATCTTGGGCAAGTCATTTCACCCTATTTGCCCCAGTTTCCTCATTTGTAAAATGAGTTGGAGAAGGAAGTCGCGATCCACTCCAAGTATTCAAGAAAACTCCAAAGGGAGTCATGAACAATCAGATCTGACTGAAAAATATCTGAACATCAAAACCTTAAAAAGTGAAGCCTCTCAGAAATTTGGATATTTGGATCTGTTTCCCATTTGGGAGGGAAAAGAAGAAAAGGGAAAAGGCAAATACTACAGCTGATATGAATTATATCAATTGGGTAGGTTGATTTGCCTTGTCTTGAGAGTCAGCTTCAACATTTTCTAAGAGCTCTCTGTTGATTGGCCATTGAAGCACTGTGGTGATGATAGGCTGGTTAGTTTCATCTATAATATTTGTAGATATCCTTCCTTGATGAACTGTGTAGTGCCCAGGGTTAAAATTATTTTTACAAGTTCTATTTGCCTCTTTTTCATACTAGAAGAGAAGAGGATTTTCCTAGCTATAGAGTGATGAGACAAGCAGATAATAAAGTGTTTTTGACTGATACATATGTTCTTGAATGATTAGAAAACTCATAATGTGAATATGAATTACCCTTAGTACATGAGGTTCCTCTCTTATGTGCCTTTCCATCAGTTTTCTCTTTGTTCTCTCTCTCTCTCTTTAAGACTTTCTCTGTCCCTGTCTTCTGTCTTTCTCAGTCTGTCTCTCTGTTTCACTGTTTGTCTTTTTTGTGTCTCTCTCTGTCTTTGTCTCTTTGACTCTGACTCTCTCTTTCTCTCCTATCCCACCTCCCAGATAATGAGTGCATTGGGATTTACATTAATTTATATATAATTACTAACTATATGCTAGTATAACATATAGTTAATATATGTTATCATTATTAGTTTTCCCTTAAATCAAAGTATCCTTATTGATATCTGGTTTCTTTCAGTGAAAATGATTTGGTAGAACTAAAATGATAGAACTAAAACTGATAGAGAACTAAAAATGATAGAAAAGGGAGAACATATTTTCCTTCATAGGACCCTTAGATAATTTACGCATCACTGTGAAATGATGGTCTTTCTTTGTGAAATTAGACTTAACGATATGAGGGAAATTTTGTGCAAGAGAGTCCACCCACAATAAATAGATCTCTATACATTTAAGTAGGAACTATGAGTATTGGTGACCACTATACTCATATTATTGTTATCCAAGAAACCATAGTCAAAATCCTAAAGTAATTGGTAATTAACACTATAAAGAAAAGAAGAAACTGGAATTCTATATTCCAAAAAATAAACAAAAAAGTCTTATAGTCCAGAATAATTTAATTTGCAAAATTGAGTATAATCCTACATAGGAAAAGAAGGACTTTAATAGAAGACTTACAGTTATAATAAAGTAAATGGAACTGTGAAGATACTTTGAAATGTAAACACATGGGCTTGTTATTATTTTAATTTATAAGAACAATGTTGATAGATGGCATTTAAACTCTAGGGTTTGCAAAGTATACATTATCTCCTCTGGTCCTCAAATTAACTTTATATTGTGCACTGTTGTTTTAACCATTTTATACATGAAGAAACCTTGACTGAGAGTTTAAAGGACTGGTTAAGAGTCACCAAGTTAGTAAATCACAGAATCAGAATTTTAAACCAGGTTTTATTAAATTCAAGCCCAATGCTTTACTTTGGTACCCGACTCATGTGAATGTTGTATATTCTGATCTGCAGAAGACCTCATATACATAGGAAAGTGATTATGTCTGTGCTGATAATTTGAAAGACACAATTCATTGATGTTTCATTTTTAATAGAAGAGAAGAAACAGGTGCTTCTTTTGAACTCTAATATTTTATAGGGTCATGGAGGAAGTTTTTTAAAAAAGCTTTAGGGTGGCTTTGCTCTGTTTTGATGATTTTAAGAAGAAAGAAAATGGTTGGAAAAAAGGAACATACTGTGGAAGAATGAAGAGGAACTAAAACAATTTACTGTCTTATGTAATAGGAATGTAAAAGATAAAGAATATACAAACATGGAAGGAAGGAGTAGGATGAATAGTTATGTGAACTTCACTTTCATCAAAACTAGATAAAGTAGTGTCAAACATACACACAAATGCTCACACAGAGTTTGACATAGTAATGCATTAAACTCATCTGGCAAGTGGATAGGATAGGAGAAGACGGTGAATAGGAGCAGTGATTAGTTATAAGCAAAATAAACCAAATTAGAGGGAGGCTGGCAGAGAAAGCCTCAAGTATTGATAAGTTTATAATACTCCTAGAGGCAAACAGGTAAGGGCACTGATAGAGATCAGCTCAGCTTTACAACCCACCCCTTTGGAAACTCCACCTTTATGGTATTTTATTAGAAAGCCAAGTTATGATTTTAAATTTAAATTTCCCCTATAAATCTGCCCATGACCCATCTTTGCTGAATCCCTATTGGGCTAGACTATCAAGGTGTTCTGCTTCCTGGTGTCTTTCTTCTCTTCCTTTCCCCGATGTTTCGTGGTTTCTTTCTCCTTTTTATAGCTAACTAACTCTTTTAGAGTGCTAAACTCTTCTATGGATATAGCAGACCAGTTAATGGCATACTCCTACCTCATGGCATATTCCCTTTCTCCTGATGAATTATGAGTTCTACTGGGGAGCTTGTCTTTTCCATTGTTAATTGTTAAAACCCCTTGCTCTATATGATCTCTTGATACTATTAAATATTTGTCACTCCTGTTGTCTATTTCACATCTTCATTTTATTGGCAATCTTTTGGTAAATAAAGGTACCATTTAGCAAAGAGAAAGCCATTGTGAATTCTTTACATGTGCCTTGTGCCTTGAGCCTCCTATTTTGAACTAGGAATTGCTACTGTGAACCTTATCATTTGCTACCCAACCTCATCACTATCAAACATCTTTGATTTTACAAATTAGTCAAAACTGAGAAAGAATGTTATAGACCGATATCTAATGAATATGGATAGAACAATGCCAAATCAAATAATAGTAAGAAAGCTATGACATCATATGAAAAATTATAAATTATGAGTTGTTTTGCTTATGTCAGGAATAGATTTGTTCAGTTAAAGTAATATTTAAATATTGATGAATGAATGACTCTTTGCAAAATACTGTACCAAACACAAGGGATGCAAAGTAGCATTCTAATGGGAAAATAATATATATGGAAGGCTTCAGTTGCAAGTTGAATGGAAAACTTCCATGGTTTTCCCATGGTTACTTAGGATGCAGTACAAGGTAAACAGAAATTCTACTTCTTAATTTCCATTTCCACTGATACAATTATATCTTTTTTATGTTAAAGAATTTAATAATGGTAAGAATTTTATTTTCTGGGGCACCTGAAGAAATTTTTAGGCTGCATTTTCATAAGATGGTATGTGAGGGCAGTGGGCTTGAAGCTTTGTTATTCACCAGGTTCTTGGGAATAGCAGTCTTGGATTTGCTCCTGTCCATTTGAAGAGAAATGACAGTCAAGATAATGGTGGTGATATTTGACTTTACTGGCACATGTTGCTTTCTATCAATACCTTTGATGTAGATATGCATGTATATGTCTATACACATATGTGTATGTGGAAATATATGTAT